>CM055121.1:445022157-445102157 GCA_029206835.1 Rana muscosa | reverse complement strand
ACATGAATCAGTGCAGTGTGTATACACCAGCTACACATCCACTTCCACCAGTCCATATTATAAAGGGCTTGTGCTATGTAAAACTTCTCAATGTCCAATATATAAACAATCCAAATAAAGAGCTTCCGTTACTGGATTAGTAGTGGGTGTAAAAACACTGCACTGATTCATAGATATATTGTCACTAATTGTATGCAAATAGCACCAGCAAGGTTTCCACTATATTTTTTAGGTTTTGCTTCACACATTGCACTGAAGGTAATAGCTCTCAATTTTTTTTATTTTATATATATTCTGTATTTTTGAGATTGCTACATATTTTTGTTGAGTGTGCTGCACCAACCCAACTAAATCTGAACTGATGTACATCATCCAGCCTGTTCCTGGTTAGTGGTGCACAGCACGTCGCTCCCGCAGCCGCTGTGTCCACCAGACACAGTGGATTGCAGATCCCTGATCGCCATGTGATTAACATGATCACAATGTCAACAAAGCTGATCTGAATGAGTTTCATTCATAACAGCCGTTTTTCCAACAGAGTGATGTGGTCTGATTGGCCCACAGCTTTTTTCACATGGTAATGGTTCCATATGATTAGCTGTAGCCAATCACAGATCACTAATAATCACAGCTATAAAATATAATGAACCCATTCATGACAGTTCAAAACATTGCTGTTACAGTGATCATCATTGTAACAGCACTCAAAGTGTAAAAAAAAAATATATCCAATGACACCAATGATGGGGCACAATTCCTCCAAATGTCACCATTGATGGGGCACCATTCCTCCCAATGTCACCAACAATGGGGTAGGGCTGGGCGATTTCCCCCCCAAAAAAAATCTGTGATTTTTTTTTATATAAAACTCGATTTACGATTCGATTTTTTTTTTTATTATATTAAAGTGCATCAATAAACAAAATTGCAAAGGCAAACCCTTTCTCTAACTGCAAAGTCAGTGTACAGTGTGCAACAAAGATTGTTAAACATCCAAATTATTAATACTGTATTTGGATTTAGCTAATAAAACAAAAAATCCTGAGGCTACTCTTAGTTGAATTGAACTGTGCCCGTGCCTTACTGTGCCCGTGCCTCACTGTGCCCATTGCCTCAATCACTGTGCCCGTACCTGATGCAGATTTTCATGGGATACGGATTTTACTGCTACACCGGCAGCCATTCCAGTATTCAAATGCCGTGCCTCCTCCTTGTCTGTGATAGGCGGAACACTCAATTTCCCAGCATTCAGTGTTCCGCCTATCATGGACATCCGCTCATCCTCATAACACAGACGAGGATGAGAGGATGTCCGTGATAGGCTGAACACTGCCTGCTGTGAAATTGAGTGTTCCGCCTATCACAGACGAGGACTCGGGAGGCGCGGCTTTTGAACACTGCAATGGCCGCCGTCTGTCTGCATGACATGCTGATCAGGTAGGCAGACGGCGGCTTGCGGTTAGTTAGTATTACATTACATCTACTCGTGGCTGTTGCGGAGAGTAGATGTAATTGGGGTAACGCCGCCCAGTGCCATTCCGGATACGCCCCTTGCAGCCCTGCTACGGAAACTTTAATGGAAAAAAAATAAAATAAAAAAAATAAATTAAAAAAATCTAAAAAAATAGATTTTCTTAAAATCTGAATCGATTTGAACTCAATTTTTTTTTCCGAGCCCTACAATGGGGTACTGTTTACTCCCATTGATGCCGGGACATTTTTTACTCCCAATTACCATGGCCCGGCACTCTCAAGGTCTGAAGGACAGTAAACTGGCCCCTTGTTTAGAAAGTTTGGAGAACCCTGAGCTAAACTGACAGTGCAATTTATAACACTGCAAGAGGGAACGTGCAACAATCTTAAAAGTTAAACTTCTGTTTGGGCAGGAAAAAATAATATTATTCATCTTATCCCACCCCCAGCAGGTTTAAACCCTTCCATACCGCGCAAATTCCAGCACTCCTCTCCTACAGGCAAAAATCAAATTTTTTTGCTAGAAAATTACTCAGAACCCCCAAACATACATACATACACATATATATATAACTTTTTTTTTTTTTTTAGCAGATACCCTAGGGAATAAAATGGCGGTCATTGAAACTTTTTATGTCCCACGATATTTGTGCAGGAGCTTTTCAAATGCGATTTTTTGGAAGAAAAAAAACCAAACATTTTCATATTAAAAAAAACAATAAAGATAGCCCAATAATTTTGTATAATGTGACAGATGATGTTACGCTGAGTAAATAGATACCTCACATGTCACGCTTAGAAATTGTGCACTCTCATGGTATGGCGCCAAACTGCGGCGATACCTCACATGAACGTCATTTACATATGTGGGCGCGACCAAAGTATGCGTTGGCTTTTGCGTGCGAGCTCGCGGGGACAGGGGCGCTTACATTTTTTTGGGGTTTATTGTTTATGTTATTTACATTTTTTTATTTTTACACTTTCCCTTTACATCCCTTGTAATAGGAATAGTTTCTGACAGGTCCTCTTTATAGAGAAATGTGGGGATCTATAAGACTCCACATCTCTCCTCCAGGCTGGAAAGCATCAGATAAAAAAACAAAATAAATAAAAATTAACGATCTGATCCTTTTCAGCGGAGTCCCAGGTTTGGTTTACTTCCGGAGGCCCGGACATGACATCATAATGTCACGCCCGGGCCTCCGAGAGACAGAGATTGCCGAGGACCATCTATCCCTCGTTTTTCTCTATGGCTCCCTTCCGGAGTCGGTGGATTCCTTCTCCGGGTCCCCGATCACACGGGAGAGCCCGAAGAAGCACCGGAGGGTGGCGGGGGGGGGGGGGTTGATAAGAACGATCAAGCGGCTATGATTGTTCTTATGGTGTAGGGAATTGCAGCTGCAGGCATCATTCAGATATCACCATTGAAAGCTGGGGACATCATATGACGTTTAGCGGTATGGAAGGGGGTAACCACCTCAAGACCGGACACTTTCACCGGCTTCCTGCCCAGGCCAGTTTTCAGTGCTGTGACACTTTGAAATAACTTACTTAGGCATGCAACACTGTAACCAACTTACTTCTTTTTTCTTCTTTTTTTTTTTTTAGAGGGTATTTAATCAGCACTCCCGATTGTATTTGGTTATAACATTTTGTAAATATTTCTTTATAGATATAGGCCAAAATGTATTCTGCTACATATCTTTGGTAAAAAAATAACCCAAATCAGTGCATATTATTTGGTCTGTGTGAAAGTTATAGAGTCTACAAAGCATGGTATACATATATATTTGAAAATAGACCAATCCTGATGTACTGACTGCCTCGAATTGAGGCCCTAAAATGCCAGGACTGTACAAATACACCCACCCAACCCCCAAATTACCCCTTTTTGGAAAGTAGACGATCCACGGTATTTCGTTAGAAACATAGAGAGTCTTTTGAAGTTGTATTTTTTGTTACAATATTTTGGTAAATGCAGGGGGGGGGGGGGGGTGTATGTATGCACGCGTGTGTGTGTTTTTACACAAAGTTGTAAGCTATGAAGATATTTCCAACACACATTATAGGCATACTTACAATTACACCCCAAAACACATTATGCTACTCTCCAGTATGGCGATACCACATGAGTGAGTCTTTCACAGCCTGGCCACATAGAGAGGCTCAAAATCCAAGAAGCACCTTCAGGTGTTAAAGGGGCAGAAATACACATCTAATTTCCTGACTATCACATTTTTGGAGGCTCTGGAGCACCAAGACAATGGAGTCTTTGAAAACTTAATTTTTTTTGCCACAAATTGTTGAAAAATGCAGAAAGAAAATTATTATTATTTTTTTACACAAAGCTGTCAATTTAATCAGATATTTCTCACACACAGCATGGGCATACTTAGAATTACAGCGCAAAACACATTCTACCACTCCTCCCAAGTATGGCAATACCACAAGTGTGAATCTTTTTCAGTGTCTGGACTGATATTACAGATACACCGAAATGTAGGCGGCCAAAACGTATCGGCCGAAAATGGTGTTATTGGCATTTTGCCGATAATGGCAATGAAAATGCATGCGATTTTATCATGCTTATGGTGTGTTTTTCATAGGTCATGTGACTCAAAAACAGCATCAAAAACGTAAAATGGGTGCATTATTGATGCATTCTTGCTGCATTTTCAATGCATTTCAATAGGAGGGGAGTTTTTTTTTTTTTTTTTTTAACTGACCAAAAGTGCAGCAAGCAGGATTTTTAACACCACAAGACATATATAAAAGGGATGCACTCTTTTCCTTTTCTTGCACTAAAAGGTGACAATGGCAGACATTAACTTCATAGCCATTTAAACTAATGCTATTAATTAAAAAGTTGAATATAATTCTATAAAAATATTTATATTTTTTTATATATATATATATATATATATATATATATATATATATATATATATTTTAACCATTTTCGGGTTTTAGCCAAGTGCATCCTGCATTTCGGTTCCAAAATTTCCATTCCATGCACCTCTACCGATTATGAATCGGGTAAAGAGTCAGGTGCATTACACAAATCAACCAATTGTGTCAAAACTAATGTACTTTAATGGTCACCTTTATACGTCAAGGAATATTAGCTTAGTGTAGCATCAGCTATTGCAATCCCAGTTACTATAAGCAAAGCAAGCCTAGCCTACTGGTACATGGCTGCCCTCAGGAATGCCATGTTCACTGGCCAGTAAGTACAGAGGCAGAAGAAAGGAACAAAAGAGTCTCTGTGGTTCAGTTGTCTAAAGGGATGGCTGGGCTGGCCTCTTGCAGAAATGCAGTCAGCAGGGTGTGCAGATGGAGTTCAGGCACAGGTAGACAAATGGACAGCAAACCGATAAAAGATCGGTCCAGGCAGCAGGCAGAAACATGGTCAATAAACAGGCCAGTGTTTGTACAAGCAGCGGCAACACTGCACTGATGTGGCGGTGATCAGGAACACTGTTGCTGGCTGCACTGGTCTGGGGACATTGGGACAGGTGTGGCGGTGATCAGGAACACGGTTGGTGGCTGCACTGGGGACACTGGGACAGGTGTGGTGGTGACCAGGGACACTAACTGGCGTAGTAGTCATCTGGGACAATAAGACCCCGTTCACACTAAATGGGTTTTGGTGTGGCGATGATCAGTAACACGATTGCTGGCTACACTGGTCTGGGGACACTGGGACAGGTGTGGTGGTGATCAGAAACACTGTTGCTAGCTGCACTGGGACAGGTGTGTTGGTGGTCAGGAACACGGTTGCTGGTGTTATATCCTCTAAGTTGTGAGAGACACAAGACTCTGGTCTGGAACAATGGATGTTTATTTCAGTACACACTGTACACTGCAACATGCATCTCAGGACAGGTAACATCTTATTATGCTTTCTTACATGTGCTCTAAGATGGCTACCATGCCCCTTGACCCTTGTCATCACTCCTGGGTGGAGCCAGCCTTAAAGTGACATTACATGTGGAACCCTTCAGATATAACAGCTGGCTGCACTGGTCTGGAGACATTGGGACAGGTGTGGCGGTGATCAGGAACACTGTTGCTGGCTGCACTGGTCTGGGGACATTGGCACAGGTGTGGCGGTGATCAGGAACACGGTTGGTGGCTGCATTGGTCTGGGGACACTGGGACAGGTGTGGTGATGACCAGGGACACTAACCGGCGTAGTAATCATCTGGGACAATAAGACCCCTTTCACACTAAATGCAGAAAAAAGTGCACTCCAGAGAGGGCGGTTCCTCAGTGGGATTTTTTAGGGTGACTGTTGAAAACCTCTATATAAAGTAACAGAGTACAAGAGTATTTGTCATAAAGACTTGTTGTTTATTTGAAAAAGTTTTCTACAAAAATTATAAAATATGGTATAATATGGAGGGCTACTACTCTATGCGCACAACACACATCCAAATGACCAGTGTGTAACAATGAAAGAAAATATTCACAACGCATATAAACAGATATCATGGATTACATAAAAAAGGAAAACCTAGAATGTAGTACAGGACCCGGCTCTGTCCCAAGAATGGGACAGAAACCCAACGTTTCAAGGCCTTTGGATTGTACAGCCTCTTCTTCAGGGGTGGGGTGCTGCACCTTTTTGTGATGAATGATATCCTATGAATAGAGTACACATGTGTTTGGTGGTGGTAAAAAATAAAAAGGCACTACAGTTCTAATTTGATGGTAATGTTATTCCCTGGAAGGTCGGGCTAGCGGGTGACAGAGGTGGACCCTCAGTCCAGATGGTGGGGTCCCGGTGGGTGGTTTGGCCCACAGAAGGCGTAAAGCGTGTCCAACCCTAAACTCAAAGCACAGGCGCAGTGGAGCTGCTGTCTGTACAGTGGGGATGACTTCCCAAGGTGCAAAGTGTGCCTGAAATGGTAGTATTGCCACGCGTAAGCCACACCTAAGGGCTAGGACTGAAGCCTAAACAGTGAGGCTAACCCAAAATGGTATTATTGCCTAGCATAAGCCGCACCAAGGGACACACAGAAAGGACCCCAACGGGCGTAACGTCCGTTGAATAGTGTGGCAGGTATCTGATCCAAATACTGCAGCGGATATGCAGATATGTCCATCAAGGGCTGGTTCCTGCTTACCTGGTGTCGGCAGGAAAATAATGCCCGACAATCTCTTGCCTTGGTCCTGGTGCTTTGTCCCGGTGTGGCTTCACTATGTGGCTTTGCTGTGAGCATATTTTATAATTTTTGTAGAAAACTTTTTCAAATAAACAACAAGTCTTTATGACAAATACTCTTGTACTCTGTTACTTTATATAGAGGTTTTCAACAGTCACCCTAAAAAATCCCACTGAGGAACCGCCCTCTCTGGAGCGCACTTTTTTCTACATGTATTTAGGGATGTGGGTAGACTGACCTCATATATCCACTGCATTAGAGACACCGCTCTTTGTAATCTTTCACACTAAATGGGTTTTGCAAGCGCTATAGCGTTAAAAATAGTGCCTGCAATGCGCCCTAAAACAGCTGCTCTAGTGTCTCCAGTGTAAAAGCCTGAGGGCATCTGTCCATTGAAATCAAATACGCTGCTGTAGCGGCGCATTGCGGGCGGTTTTAACCCTTTGTCTCCATGCACACTGGAGCTCAAAAACTGCCGTTTTTTGGAGTTTGAGCGTTTTTTTTAAAAGCCCATAAACTCAACTCTATGTTATTCTATGTGTCCATGCACACATGGAAGTTTTTGGACGTTTAGCAGCAGTGGAGTTTATGGGCTGTTTTCTGAACGCAATAAACTTGCGTTCAAGAGCAGTCCTAGAAACGTCAGATGCCGGTAAAAGGTGTTAAACGAGGGTTAACGCTGTAAAAAGAGCGTTAAGCCTCGTTGGGCGTTTCTCTGGCTCTATTCAAAATCAATGGTTCCCTATGGGAGCCCATTGATTTGAATAGAAGTCGCTCCTGAAGTTGTATCATCATAATCCGACTTGCGGTGCGACTTGTGTGCGGAGGATGAAGGGGAACCCTGCCAAAAAATGAAAAAAAAAATTGGCGTGGGGTTCCCATCAGACGATACCAGGCCCTTCGGTCTGGTATGGATTTTAAGGGGAACCCCTACACTGGAAAAACGGCGAGGGTGCCCCCAAAATCCATACCAGACCCTTATCCAAGCACGCAGTCCGGTCGGTCAGGAAAGGGGGTGGGGACAAGCGAGCGCCCCCCCTCCTGAACAGTACCAGGCCGCATGCACTCAACATGGGGGGTAGGTGCTTTCTGCTCCCCCCACCCCAAAGCACCTTGTCCCCATGTTGATGAGGACAAGGGCCTCTTCCCGACAACCCTGGCCGTTGGTTATCGGGGTCTGTGGGCGGGGGGCATATCGGAATCTGGGAGCCCCCTTTAATAAGGGGACCCCCAGATCCCGACCCCCCACCCTATGTGAATGAGTAGGGGGTACATCATACCCCTACCCATTCACCTGGGGGAAAATGTGTCAAAAATAAAAAAACACACTACAAAAGGTTTTTAAAAGTAATTAGACAGATCCGGGGGTCTCTTCCTACTTCTCCGCTTCATTAATTTTTTGGCGGGGTTCCCCTTCATCCTCAGCACACAAGTCGCACCGCAAGTTGGATCATGATGATCAGACTTCAGGTGCGACTTCTATTTTAAATCAATGGGCTCCCATAGGGAACCATTGATTTTAAATAGAACCAGAGAAACGCGGCTGAAAGCTAGCGCCGCTAAACGTGCACTGATAAAATGGCGTTTTTAAAACAGCGTTTTCCTGCCAGCAATCTGGCATTCGATGCGGCCGTTTTTGAGCTCCAGTGTGCATGGAGCCTTTCTCGGCCGCTAGCGGGGGTTAAAAGCACCCCGCTAGCGGCCGAAATGCGCCGCAAATCCGACGGTAAAATAGCAGCGTTTTACCGCTATTTTACTGCCGACACTATGGGTGGCACCAGTGTGAAAGGGCTCTATGAGTGTTGTAGAGGTGATCAGTGACCATAGGGCCAATTCATTAAGTGATAAATACTGCATGAACTTTTTAGCAAAAATAACTTATGCAGTATTTATCTCAAAAGTAGTAAATTCACAAAAAAATATACAGTAAAAAAGTGTGTTATTTTTAGCAATTCTTATCACTTAAATGTTGCGTTTATTTTTGCAAATTTTTTTTTTCACGTGCTAAAACTGCACCAGAGGAAGATGGTTCTGTAAATGAATGCACAAAAATATTGGAAAACTATGAAAACATTCTAGTGTACTTTCATTCACAGAACAATCTCCTTCTGGTGAAAAGTCACAACTTATGCCGCGTACACACGATCATTTTTCCCGTCGGGAAAAATGACATTTTTTTTTTTCGCCGAGAAAAACGATCGTCTGTGGGCTTTATGCCGTTTTTTCTCGTTGAGAAAAACGGCAGGAAAAACGACGAGAAAAATTAGAACATGTTCTAAATTTTCTCATCGTTTTTTCCATCATTTTTTTCCGCGGCAGTTTTCCCATAGGGAGACACTGCCGCGGAGCCCACAGACGGTCGTTTTTCTCGTCAAAGAAAAAAATGACGGGAAAAACGGTCGTGTGTGGGGGAACATGCCGTTCCCTCGTTTTCATTTTTTTTCATGCCGTGATTCACGGCGGTGTTTTCACCGCCGTGAATCACGATCGTGTGTACGCGGCATAACTTTCATTCCTAGACTCAGCGTAGAACATTTCCACACCGATACACTGTATAATTTTAACTTACTGGATAGTGCAGAGCTCCCCTCATTGTCATTTTATACATTACTAAACTACCAGATGATAAATAACAAACGGGTGTATTTTTTTCAATTGACTTTAAAGCGGTATTTACCCAAAACCAATTATATTGCAGCTTACCAATCAGATGTGGTGGCTGCATTCGGTTTTTTTTTTGGGGGGGGGGGGGCTTACCCCCCCCCCCTCTGCTTTCACCTGGAGATCTGGCCAGTAACACTCCTGTATTAGTGAGAGAACTCTGAAGGAATGAGCATCGGAGGCACAGCAGCATTGTCAGTCGGTAGGGGAGTGTTAAATATATAATCAGATTCAGGACCACTAACAAGTTGAAGCCAAACTACAGCAAATCCTTTATAAACAGTAAAAGCAAAATGTTCCTTTTGGGATAAAGGTTTTGCATGAATAACTAAAAGCGGATCATTTTAAAATCAACCCTGGCAGTGCTAAGCAGGGGCGGATCCAGGGGGGGGGCAACAGGGCAATTGCCACCCCTGAGAAATTTGTTGCCGGTGAGAGAGCAGGCGTCTCCACGAGCAAGTGAGAGCCGGCAGCTCCGCGGGCGGACTAGAGCGGGCGACTCCGTGGGCGGATGAGAGAGCGGGCTAGCCGGGCGGGCCGGTTTTCCCTGTGTGCGCGGGTGAGTGAGAAAGCAGGCTCCGTGTGAGCGTGCAGCTGGCCAATCAGCTAGCCTGGGGGGCGGGGGACTGCCCTGCATCCCTGCAGTAACTTTCGGCCTCACTGTGCAGGCAGAGTGGGCAGCAGAGATTACATTATCTCTCTGCTGCCTGACTCTGGGACAGCAAAAGACAAGCAAACCACCACCTTAGCAGGCAAGTGCCAATCCGCAACGTGCGGCAAGTGCCAATCCGCAACGTGCGGCAAGTGCCAATCCGCAACGTGCGGCAAGTGCCAATCCGCAACGTGCGGCAAGTGCCAATCCGCAACGTGCGGCAAGTGCCAATCCGCAACGTGCGGCAAGTGCCAATCCGCAACGTGCGGCAAGTGCCAATCCGCAACGTGCGGCAAGTGCCAATCCGCAACGTGCGGCAGGTGACGTGGCAAGTGACAATCCGCAACATGTGGCAGGTGACGTGGCAAGTGACAATCTGCATCTGGTGGCAAGCGACAACCTGCAAGGTGTGGCAGGTGACGTGGCAAAGGGACAATCCGCAAGGTGTGGCAGGTGACGTGGCAAAGTGACAATGCGCAAGGTGTGGCAGGTGACGTGGCAAAGTGACAATGCGCAAGGTGTGGCAGGTGACGTGGCAAAGTGACAATGCGCAAGGTGTGGCAGGTGACGTGGCAAAGTGACAATCTGCATCTGAGGCAGGCAAGTGACAATCTGCATCTGGTGGCAGGCAAGTGACAATCCGCAACGTGTGGCAAGTGACAATCCGCAACATATGGCAGGTGAAGTGGCGAGTGACAATCTGCATCTGGTGGCAGGCGACAGTGGCAAATCATATGCTCAGAGCTCCCACTGATTCTGCATTATGGTGAGTTGAACCATTTCATTTTATATAACCATGTAATAATAGAAATAATGCTCTTCCATCATCCTGACACCATAACAACCATGGTGCCGTGATGATTGAAGCGCCAACACCAGTCATTGCCCCGTCAAATTGCCCACAAAAATAGGATTTTTGTACTCACCGTAAAATCCATTTCTCTGATGTCCATGGACTGACACAGCTGGATACTGTAAACGCTCGCAGGAGAAGATCTAGGCAGAATGTTAGATTGTTAAAAACATAAATTCTAGAACAAACCAGAGCTGAACAGCCCCACCCAGGGGGGCGGTCCCTCCGGACATTACCCTCCCACCTGCAGCTAGCAGCCTCAGTTCGTAAAAAAAGCAGTACAAACCTTAAAAGGAAGGGTGGGTGCTGTGTCAGTCCATGGACATCAGAGAAATGGATTTTACGGTGAGTACAAAAATCCTATTTTCTCTTACCGTCCATGGACTGACACAGCTGGATACTGTAAACGTGTGGGACGTCCCAAAGCAGTATCAGAAGGGTGGGAGCAGTAGTAAAGGAACAACCAAAACTTCACTCCAAACAAGCAGAGCTCCTCAACGGAGGAGTTGCAACATTAAACAGCGGCCTGCAATGTTTTGCGGCCGAAGGAAGCATCCGAAGATGCAGCCACATCAACCTTATAAAATTTTGAAAAGGTATGAACCGACGACCAGGTCGCCGCCTTGCACACTTGTGCAACCGACGCTTGATGTCGGAAGGCCCAGGATGCACCAATTGCCTTGGTGGAATGCGCCGCAACCGGAAAGGGAGGCGCCCACCCCTTAAGGGCATAGGCCTGTATGACGGTCTGCCTGATCCACCTAGAGACGGTGGCAGATGACACCGCTCGGCCCTGTTTTGGACCAGACACAGACTTCCGAATGGAAACAGTAGCAGACAGGTACACCCGTAAGGCTTGTACCCATCTTAATGTATGAAGCTCAAACTCTCAGGGATGCGATGGGTGAGGACACAAGGACGGAAGAACAATGTCCTCCTTAAGGTGAAAGGCCGAGACCATCTTTTGAAAACAAGGACGGTCGTGGGCGCAACACCGCCATATCCTTATGGAGGACCAAGTAAGGCGACTTGCAGGACAAGGCCGCCAACTCAGACACCCGTCTAACCGAAGCAATGGCCACCAAGAAGGCCACGTTCCGGGACAAGGTCAAGAGAGGAATCTCTCTGATATTCTCAAAGGGATGTTCTTGGAGAACCGAGATGCATCCAATTCAGATCCCAAGTAGGGAGAGGAGGCTTGACAGGGGGATCACATGACGAACCCCCTGCACAAAAAGATGCTAATCAAGGAATGGCTCGGTAGCGGTCGTTGAAAAAGACAGCCCGGGCCGAAATCCGACCCTCAAAAAAAAGGTATGCAAGGCCAGCTTTTGGGTCACACCACGCTGTAAGAACAGCAAAATCCTGGGTAGGGCTGGGCGATTTTCCCCCCCAAAAAAATCTGCGATTTTTTTATAAAAAAACTCGATTTACGATTCGATTTTTTTTTTTATTATATTAATTAAAGTGCATCAACAAAGGAAAACACTTTCTCTAACTGCAAAGTCAGTGTACAGTGTGCAACAAAGATTGCTAAACATCCAAATTATTAATACTGTATTTGGATTTAGCTAATAAAACAACAAAATATCCTGAGGTTACTCTTAGTTGAACTGAACTGTGCCCATGCCGAACTGTACCCATGTCTCACTGTGCCCAATGCCTCAATCACTGTGCCCGTACCTGATGCAGATTTTCATGGGATACAGATTTTACTGCTACACCGGCAGCCATTCCAGTATTCAAAAGCCGCACCTCCTCCTCGTCTGATAGGCGGAACACTCAATTTCCCAGCATTCAGTGTTCCGCCTATCATGGACATCCGCTCATCCTCATAACACAGACGAGGATGAGAGGATGTCCGTGATAGGCTGAACACTGCCTGCTGTGAAATTGAGTGTTCCGCCTATCACAGACGACGAGGACTTGGGAGGCGCGGCTTTTGAACACTGCAATGGCCGCCGTCTGTCTGCATGACACGCTGATCAGGTAGGCAGACGGCGGCTTGCGGTTAGTGTTACATTACATCTACTCGCGGTGGCTGCGGCGAGTAGATGTAATTGGGGGTAACGCCGCCCAGTGCCATTCCGGATACGCCCCCTGCAGCCCCGCTACGGAAACTTTGAAGGGAAAAAAAAAAAAACGATTTTCTTCAAATCTGAATCAATTTGGACTCAAAACTCGATTCAAGATTAAAATCGATTTTTTTCCCAGGCCTAATCCTGGGAACGGAATACATCCGAGGACGCCACTCAAGTTCCTCGCACATAGCAATGTAAGCCTTCCAGGTACAGTGATATATATCCCATGTCAACAACATAGAAGAGATGACCAAATACGAGAGAACTCGGTCCTTCAGCACCTGGTTTTTAACAGCCATGCCATTAAAGCCAAGGACAGTAAAGCAGGATGAAGTATGGGATCATCAGACAGAAGGTCCACCCCAATAGCCAGTCGCCAAGGAACGTCTGTAGATCGGCGTACCAATGTCGCAGTTCCGGAGCAATGGAGGATCACCAGAATGGCCTCCGCCCCTACTCTGCGAAGCAGGCAAGGCAACAACAGTAGCGGAGGGCAAGCATATATCAGGCGATACTGCCCCCACAGGCTTCCAATGCGTCTGACGCATCCGCCCAGGGGTCCCTGGACCTGGCCACGATCTTGCTACCTTGCGAGTGAGTCGAGAGGCCATAAGGTCCACTTCCGGTGCCCCACCTCCGGTAAAGGAGGTGGAAACACCTCCGGATGCAAGGACCCTTCCCCTGCAATGCACACGGCCGACAGGACCGTCTTGCAGCGAGATGTATGAAAATCCCAAAGAGACTCCGCAATGTATCGGAGAAGAGAGGCCCCGGTGTACAGGGTGCCTCAACTGTTGGCCAATAAAGGCAACTTGACAGAGCTTCCCTAGAAACTCGGTCAGAGGACTAGTACCTCAGCCTCCACAGGTGGTGCAAACCCACTTTGGGCACAGAGACCCTAAAGGCTAAAGCAGTTGCAGTGCACCTGCTAGATGACTGATGGATGAAGCAGAGGCTTTTGCCCAGTCATTGAGCTACAAAAACGCCAGAGACGCAGCCACCAACGGGCGTAACGCTAACCTCAGCCTGGCGAACACAGTCCAAGCCAGCGCTTCTGATCACCACTGAAAGCCGGTGGAAAGCGATACCCCTGAAACCAGGGATCCTTGTGACAATGCTCCATCCAGCAGCTACCCATGGATAAGTGCTGATTGTACAAACACATAGTTTATACTATGTATTGTGTGAAAATGCGCAAATAGAGTGTGGGAGGAAACCCACAAAGAGCATAATACAACCACATACGGCGTATGTAGTTTAGTACGTGTGGATAAGCCTATCAAACACGTTTATACTGTGCCAGCGATGAAGGCGCGCACATCATCAGGGCTTGGACGCAAACCAGCCACGCAGATTGCGTACACAACCGTGTAGGTATGGTAGCCTGCGAATAAACAAATTGCACATGTTTATACTGTGCATAGCGCTGAGAATGCCCACACCATTGGAACGCAGGGGAGAAACCTGAGCACCCAGATGAAACCCATGCAGACTGCATACGCATACCGTGTAGGTATTATAGTACGTGTGCTAAACATTTTGCACAAGCCCATGTGTGCATAGCACCGAAAGTGCGCACACCATTGGCGCGTGGGGAGGAACTGAAGTACCCCACGCATACTCAGAGAATGCAATACCTACAACTACTGTGAATGTATTTAGTGTAGTGTATAAACATAATGTGTATGTTTACACCGTGTATTACACCAAAGGCACGCATGTCACGTAGCGTGGGCGGAGACCCGGAGGAAACCCACGCAGACTGCACAGACATACCGGGTAGGTATGTTCGTATGTGGATATCCAATCGCACAAATTTAGACTGTGCATAGCGCCGAAGCGCCCATACCAATGGAGTGTGGGAGGGAACCAGAGCACCCCGGAGGAAACCCACACAGAGAGCATACACATACCGTGTAGGTATTATAGCATGCGTGATAAACATTGAACATGTTTAACTGTGCAGAAGGAAAAAGATGCACATACCGTCAGCGCGTGGGAGGAAACCGGAACACCCGGAAGAACCCCACGCAGACAGCACACAGATACCGTGTGGGAATGATAGCATGTGAATCAACATATTGCACATGTTTATGCTGTGCATTTCCATTGGAGCGTGGGGGGAAACCGGAGTACCCGGAGGAACCCCACGCAAACAGTATACCCATACTGTAAACATGTATAGTATGTACAATAAACATATTTGAACATGTCTATACTGTGCAGAGAGCCGAAGCGCACATGCCACGAGAGCGCGGGAGAACACCGGAGCCCCCGGCGGAAACCTGCGCCGACCCAGAGAGTATAATACATACATATACCGTGAATGTATCTGGAGTCGTGCATAAACATATTTTGTACGTTTATATCATGTATGGCACTGGAAAAAAGGATTGGAACGTGAGGGGACACCCACACAGACACAGAGACCAATAACACATACATACACTGTGAATGTATGCAGTGTAGAGGTGTAGGATGAGTTTAAATTATGGCGCAGAGGCGCATAACCTTCTCTGTATCATTCCAACCTGCTTGACTGTGCTGCCGAAGCAGCATGCAGGTAACAGGTAACCTCTGATCCTCAGACCATGTGTCTGTCAGAGCCCAGAGCGTTCCCCAGGAAATGGCGGGAAACCACAGGTGCAGAGACCCTGTTGCATCAGGACATCACACAGAAGGCTCACAGGGACTAGAGACATAAATGAATAAAGTCCCCCCCCCCCCCCCACCATGCTGCACCGACCAGAGGGAGGGAAACACTGTGTACCACTGTATCATCCATGCTGCTCTTGATGCAGTGTGTGAGGAAAACAGTGAGGAAGCTGTGTAAAAGAAAGAAAAGCTTGAAGGAACCAAGGGAAACAGCGACCACCTGAGGTACCACAGCCACAGCACCCAGCTTGAGAGAGTGTTCCTCACATCATCAATGAGTTCACTTACAAGCGCCCTGTCATTCACTGACACAGAACTGGAGTCTTCCTCACAAGGGAATGTCCTGTTCATAAACATTAAATATTCAGAGCTAGGGTCCTGAGCACAGTAGCTAGGCCCATATCTGAATCAGAGCACTCCTTCACTAAAGATTTTTGTGGGGGGGAGGGGGCTTATAGCTCCTTTCGCTCGCACACCGCTTCCATTCTGACAAGGAATTATTCCAGGACTGCCGACAACTGGTCCATAAGGACCGCAGGTGCAGGAAACATATTAACATGTTTAACTGTGCAGCACTGCCAGTTGCCCCAGGCAAGTTTTTTTTTGTGGAGAGCAGGTGTATCAGACTCCATAACGCCGCCCTCTGAGACCTTATACACTATACAGTCCACCCACTGGCTACGCTGAGGAGGGGATACCCGGAGGACAACCCAACCCTTAACCACTTCAATACCATGCACTTATACACCTTCCTGCCCAAGCCAATTTTGAGCTTTCAGCGCTGTCACAATTTGAATGACAATTGCGCGGTCATGCAACAATGTACCCAAACAATTTTTTTATCATTTTGTTCCCACAAATAGAGCTCTCTTTCGGTGGTATTTGATCGCCTCTGCGATTTTTATTTTTTGCATAACAAATAAAAAAGAGCGAAAATTTTGAAAAAAACTAAGTTTTTCTTTGTTTCTGTAAATTTTTTTTGTAAATAAGTACCTTTTGTACTTCAATGACGGGCACTGATAAGGCGGCACTAACGGGCACTGATAAGGTGACACTGATGGGCACCGATGAGGGGCACCCATAGGCGGCACTGATGGGCACTCATAGGCGGCACTGATGGGTACTTATAGGCGGCACTGATGGGTACTTATAGGCGGCACTGATGGGTACTTATAGGCGGCACTGATGGGTGGCACGGACAGGCACTGACAGGTGGGCACTTATGGGCACTGATAGGTGGCACTGATGGACACTGGTGGCTGGCATTGCTGGGCATCATACATTTTTGTTGTGCCAGTCAATGCCCATTTGTGGGCACTGATTGGCATACATAAAAAATATATTTGTGCATGTGGATGGCCATGGGGGACTTACCTGGCCATCCACATGCTTGGGGCTTCCCTGGTGGTCCTGGGGGGCTTCCCTGGTGGTCCAGTGTGGGTATCCGAGGGGGGGGCTGCGCTGATAAACAATCAGCGCGAACCCCCCTGGTCAGGAGAGCCGCCGATCGGCTCTCCTCTACTCGCGTCTGTCAGACGCGAGTGAGGAAGAGCCGATCAACGGCTCTTCCTGTTTACATCGTGATCAGCCGTGACTGGACACGGCTGATCACGTGGTAAAAAGCCTCCGCCGGAGGCTCTTTACCGAGATCAGTGCAGCGGTGTGTCAGACTGACACACCGCTCCACCGTCGCCGCGATGCGCGGCGGCTGTTATCCTGCAGAACGTCATATGACGTCCAGTGTGGATAACAGAACCACTTCCCGGACGTCAATATGCTATTGACTGGGCGGGAAGTGGTTAAGGACCGTTCAGTCCTGCGCTGTGAGCCCGAGGAGAGTGAAGAATCTGAGAGGAGATTGTGAGGAGATTCGCGCCGCAGCGCTGCCGCTAGAGGCCGAAACCGAACGTAAATGCGCGGCGGCCACAAGAAAATGGCCGCCGGCAGCAGCTCTAACTGTGCCATTGAACCACGCCAAGATGGCTGCCAAGCGCGAAATTCAAAGCTCTAATGCACGCTAATGATGCACGCAATAACCACCTCACACACCAGAAAAACTGCCCCTCACCCCAGAGCCCACTACAGACATGAGCGCCCAGCCAGGCCAGAGTGACCCCCAAGCACCCCCACAGCACAGCACCAGTACAGGGTGCAGAGAGCAGCATAACAGGGGGGGAGACAGGGAGAAACCCCCCCATATAAAGAAACACAGCCAGCATGTACTCACCTGCAGTAGGAGAGACTACTTACCCGTCCCTTTCAGGGACCCACGGCTTGTTTCAGACAGACCTATCACAGAGCAGTACTGCGTAGCTGTCGGCCCGGTCCACCGCGAGAGATACAGTTAGTCAGGTACTGTTCAATCTTGAGAGGACCGCAGGAGCATGAAAGCAACCCGGCCACCCCTGGAGTCCTGGGGCATGTCGTGAACGGAGTCTCACGCACACAAGGCGAGGATCAGCACGCTCGATGGTCGGACAGGGAAGACTACGAGGATACCAGTGTACCCAACCTGTTGCCCAGCCGACAGTTGATTGAAGGTCTCAAAAATAAAATACAATTCCTAAAGGAATAAAATTTAAAAGTAAAATCTTCCAGGAGACTGGCTCATGAGAGAGCCACGTCTTCTCCTTCTGCTAGGCAGAAAAAACGGAGGTTGCTAGCTGCAGGTGGGAGGGTAATGTCCGGAGGGACTGCCCCCCTGGGCGGGGCTGTTCAGCTCTGGTTTGTTCTAGAATGTATGTTTCTAACAATCTAACATTCTGCCTAGATCTTCTCCTGCGAGCAGGGACATATACCACACGTTTACAGTATCCAGCTGTGTCAGTCCATGGACGATAAGAGAAAAAACATTTTCTGGCAGTGCCCCTCCCAAAACAAGACTCTAGATCCGCCCGTGGCGCCAAGTGTGTTGTCTCATCAATGTAAACTGATACATTGTGCTGGAGAGCTAATGTTTTTGAAATACAACAGACATGCTGGCTGGATTACCAGGTGAAAATACAAGAAAGCAAGCCTAAAGAAAAAAAGAATGCAGTCATCACCATCTAAGAATTGGTAAGCTGCAATATAATAAATGTTTGCTTTTGGGTTTAATACAGCTTTAAGGATACTGGCAGTACTGCCCTGGACATTGTACTGCTGTGTTGGTGATCAGACACAATGGCTGGTGGCACTAGCCAGTCATTGAATATGATCACCCCAGGGCAGTACAATGTCACTATGGGGACAGTATGTGTAAAAAAAAAAATGTTTTCACATCCAAAAAATAAATCTAAAAGAAGTGGGGGGAGAGGGGGGATGAGGAAAAGCACAACTTCCCTTTCCAGGCGAAGTTCCGCTTTAAGACCAACATCAGTGCTGCTGGAAAACTTTCAATATGCCGTTACCTCATTGTCCAGCCACATACAGATGAATGGACACTTTATTTCCAGTGGCTGAATCGCAGAGATGCCAATGCATCGCTTTTATTCATTTATATGACAGCACAGGCACATTCCACAGCACTGTACACCATAATCTATCACAGCCAAAATACATAGGACTGCATTTCTTGGTCACCCCACATGCATACATTTTACATCACATGGAAAGGGACCCATACAACAGAGTGCACAACATCCTAGATGTATCTGCTATGGGAAAAACCCTTAAGTAACATGTTTTTCAAACTAAAGCCAGCCATAGACTGTTTGAATCTTGGCTGGTTCAGCAGGAATCGGCTGAGATTCGAACCATTTATGGGCAGACTGAATGTACCCAAGTTGATCGATCGACCACATAGGGTACAACCAGTCTTCCTGATTTTATATGCAATTATTGCTAGCAGCTGTTCTAGCCACTAGCAATAATCACTGTTCTCCCAGCAGGGAAGGCTTCCCCTGCTGGGAGAACACAGTGGTTCTTGCGGGAGGAATTGCCCCCATCAACAATGTCTGTGTTGATGGGGAAATCAAGCCATTTACTTTTCTGCAACGCAAGGTTGCAGTAAAGAAAAAACACTCCGTTTATGACTGCCCTAATACTGCACAGGCTCCTACAAGGTGACATGTATGATATGCCAAGTTACCAAAATTTCAGGGTGAATAAAAATCAATTTTTTTTAAATAAAAAAAACAAAAAAAAAAAAAAGATTTTTTATTTTATTTAAAATCAGATTTTTGGGGATTTAAAAAAAAATTATTTTAATAAAATGCTTTTGGAGTAAAAATCTATCTAAAGATCGTTCTCTATTTAGGATACATTAATAATTTAGATTATTCAGCATGAAATGGAGCTTAGTTATGTAGCATGAGGCTGTATATTCTGCAGTATTTACATTTTTGGTAAACGTATTCAATGAATCCAAGCTCTGCAAGCTGAGATAACATGCACTGCATTGATGCATTCACACAATGGTACAGTAACCATGAGATAAAACAAAGTTCATGAAGATCCCTTTATCCCATTGTTTTGTTTTTAAAGCTATGTACACTACAAACTGTACAATTGAATCGGTTCTAATATCACTGTTTTACTAACCTGACAGCTTATTATTCTAAATAGGAAACCTTAGTTAGAATCTTTAATGTTTATAAACAAAATTATCAGCAAGAATGAGTCCTTTCATTTAAAGAGCACCTGTCATTTCAGATCCATCATGGCAGCGCCTGTTAGCGGGTATCCACTCACCTGCTGCCGCCACGTCCCTCACCTTGTTGTGTCACTGCCACATCCCAGCCATCCCATTAAAGTGAATGGGACTGTCCAAGTCAACAGCGGGTCAGAGGAGGAGCTGCTGCTGGACAGATGTGACAGTTGCTCTTTAAAAAATAGGATTTTTTGTACTCACCGTAAAATCCTTTTCTCTGACATCCATGGACTGACACGGTGTCTCTTTACACTTTACACGTGGGTTATGTCCCTGCTTGCAGGAGAAGACCTAGGCAGAATGTGAGATGTTATACATACATTCCAAAAGCCAGAGCTGAACAGCCCCACCCAGGGGGCGGTCCCTCCGTACATAACCCTCCCACTACAGTCAGCAGACTTCAGTTCGTAACAAAGCAGTACAAACTTAAAAGGAAGGGTGGGTGCCGTGTCAGTCCATGGATGTCAGAGAAAAGGATTTTACGGTGAGTACAAAAAATCCTATTTTCTCTTACCATCCATGGACTGACACGGTGTCTCTTTACACTTTACACGTGGGATGTCCCAAAGCAGTGTCAAGAGGGATGGGAGCAGTATAAATGGAAAAACCAAAACTTCACTCCAATAAGGCAGAGCTCCTCAACGGAGGAGTCGCAACTTTAAACAGCGGCCTGCAGCACCCTGCGGCCGAAGGAAGCATCCGAAGATGCAGCCACATTAACCTTATAAAAAAATTAAAAGGCATGAACAGACGACCAGGTCGCCGCCTTGCACACTTGTGCAACCGACGCTTGATGTCGGGAAACCCAGGAAGCACCAATTGTCCTGGTGGAATGCGCCGTAACCGGAAAGGGAGGGGCCCGCCCTTTGAGAGCATAGGCTTGAATGACGGTTTGTCTGATTCCCCTAAAAATGATGGCAGACGAAACCGCTTGGCCCTGTTATGGACCAGAGACAGTCACAAACAGTGAGTCGGACTTCCGAACAGAAGCAGTAGCAGACAGGTACACCCGTAAGGCTCGTACCACCTCCAATATGTGCAGCGCAAACTCTCTGGGATGCGATGGGTGAGGGCACAAGGACGGGAGGGTAATGTCCTCATGTAGGTGAAAGGTCGACACCACCTTTGGCAAAAAAGGAAGGTCGCGGATGCAACACCGCCTTATCCTTATGGATGACTAAACATGGCGACTTGCAGGACAAAGCCGCCAACTCAGACACTCGTCAAACAGAAGTGATTGCCACTAAAAAGGCCACCTTCTGAGACAAGACAAGAAGGGAATATCCCGGATATTCCCAAAAGGAGGTTCCTGGAGGACCGAGAGCACCAAATTCAGATCCCACGGTGGGAGAGGAGGCTTGACAGGAGGGAGCACATGGCGAACCCAACACAAGGTGCTAACCAAGAAAATGACCCGCTAGAGGTCGCTGAAAGAAGACGGCCAAGGCCGAAATCTGATCCTTGATGGTACTCAAAGCAAGCTTTTGGGTCACTCCACACTGCAGAGGACGCAGGATTCTGGGGACGGAATACGTCCGAGGACGCCAGTCCAGCGCTTCGCACATGGCGATATAAGCTTTCCAGGTACGGTGATAGATCTGCCTGGAGGAAGACTTTCATGTCCTTAACATGGTCAAAATGACCGAGTCCGAGAGACCTTGGTCCCTCAACACCTGGCTTTTAACAGCCCTGCCGTTAAAGCCAGAGACTGTAAGCCGGATGAAGCATAGGACCTTGAGACTGAAGGTCCTCCCCCATCGGCAACCGCCAGGGAACGTCCGCGACGAGACGTACCAGATCAGCGTACCAGTGATGCTGCGGCCAATCCGGAACAATTAGGATCGCCAGAGTTTATATCAGGCGATAAGGACCCTATGGGGCCACCAACGCATCCGAGGCATCGCCCAAGGATCCCTGGATCTGGCCACAACCTTGACCCTTGCGATTGAGTCGAAAGGCCATCAGGTCCACATCCGGCGTGCCCCACCGTCGGTAAAGGAGTTGAAATATGCAAGGACCACTCTTCTTGGTCCAGTGTCTGGCGATTGGCGACTCAGATAGTCCGCCTGCCCATTGTCTATGCCCAGAATGTAAAATGGCCTACAGAGCCGGCACGTTTCTTCCGGCCCACTTCAGGATACGGACTACCTCGGAAGCCGCAGCTGAGCTCCGAGTTCCCCCTTGATGGTTTACATACGCCACCGCCGTGGCGGTGTCCGACTGGCTCCTGATGGAGCGACCCCGTACTCTCTCTGACCTGAGGAGAGACACAGTCCGATGGCCCGTATTACCAGAACAGTGATTGTTAAGCGGGCTCGTCCGGAGTCCAAGGAATGAGCCGACAGGACTCCCCAGACTCCACCCCAGCCCGTCAGGCTGGTGTCCGTCGTGTGTACCATCCAGTGGATGGGAGGGGAACGACTTTCCGGACCGAAGAGCCGAGGATCTCAACCACCATGTCAGGGGCGCCCTGACCAGGTGAATCACCTGGATCTGAAGATCCAAGGACAACGGGGATTTGTCCCAGGTGGACAAGATCTCCTTCTGCAATGCCCTGGTGTGTGATTGGGCATACGGAACGGCCGCGAAGGAGGCCACCACGAGTCTCTGGACTCTCATGCAAAAAACGGATTGACAACCATTTTTGGGATGTCAGCACCCGCACCGCAGACTGAAGTGTCAGCAACTTCTCCAGAGGTAGGATACCTTTGCCTCCAAGGAGTCCAGAATCAGAACTAGATACTCCAAACACTGAGTCGGGACCAGGACTGACTCCTGAATGTTCAGGAACCACCCGAGTCCCTGAGGGTCTAATTGATGATAGTCACCTTTCCTCTAAGTCTGATCCACTTTCTGCTCTTAGCAGAAGATCGTCCAGATAGCCCACGACAGCAATACCTCGCTGTAACAGAAGGCTAGAACCGGAGCAAGCACCTTGGTGAACACCCTTGGTGCCGAGGCTAGGCCGAAAGGAAGAGCCACAATCGATAGTGGACTTCGCTGATCGCAAAGCGCAGAAACTTCCGGTGACTTGCGCAGATCGGAACATGCAAGTAGGCGTCCTTGAAGTCCAAGGACGCCAGAAGAAAATCCCTTTGGTGGAGTGTAGCGATCACCGTGCGAATGGATTCCATGCGGAATTTCTGCACCTTCTCGAAGGCATTCAGGGCCTTGAGGTCCAGGATAGGTCGAACCACGTCCTACTTTTGGGACGACAAACAGATTCGAGTAGAATCCCTGAAAACTCTCCTGTGACGGAACCGGCACAATCACTCCGGACCTGATCAAATCCTGTACAGCCCCCAAGAGGGCTGCCCGACAGGTAGGAAGGAGAGGAAGATTTGAGGGAAAGAATCTGTCTGGGGGCCAGGATCGGAATACAATCCTGTATCCTTAGGTGACATCCTCGCACACCCACCAGTCGGAGATTCGGGAGGACCACCGATTCGTGACCTGCGAAGTCGTCCCCCACCCCAGAGTCGGGCGGAGGCAAGACTTCACGCGGAGGCGGGCTCGGGAGCCGCTTGTTTGGCTTACGCACCCAGGGGCGCTTGTGCCCACCAGCCGCACTCCGTCAGTCTGGGAGGACCTACCTGTGGACTCGACTGACGAAAAAACCCCTTGTTTGCTGGAAAGGAAAAAGGCCCTGTTTGCGGCGGGCCCCCCTACTCTTGCCAGTCTAAGGAAGAAGAGTGCTTTTACCTCCCATGACATCCTTGACGATGACATCCAGAGCAGCACCGAAAAGTCTATCACCTATAAAAAGGTAGATACGTCAGGAGCTTCTTAGAGGCTAGGTCAGCAGACCAGCATTTCAACCAGATAAGACGACGCCATACCACCGTCGGGACAGAGGCCCTGGATGTTAAAGGGCCCGCGTCCAACGTGGTGTCGCACACATAAACCAGGCCCTGCCCAGTTGGTGGGCCAGAGTAACTGTGTCTGGAGGAAGATTATGCTCCTGTACAGCTAGGTGCAACATTTTTGCCCAACCTGTAAGTGTTGTAAAACACAAGGGTCGCCGCTACCACAGGCCGTAGGGTGGATCCCAACAAGGCAAGCATGGCTATGCGCACCACTTCTGACCTCCTGTCAGTGGGGTCCTTAATGCAGGAGTCCCCTCCATCGGGAGAGTGGTGGCCTTGTTCAACAGGGCGACTGGAGGGTCGACCACTGGGGGAGAAGCCCACTTTTTAAGTAGGACATCTTCAAAGGGGTATCTGATAGACAAACGCCGCGGAACCATAAAAAATTCTTCTGCGGCTTTTTCCAGACCTTATCAATGAGCTGGTCAAAGAAAGTACAATGGAAAAATAGGATTTTTTACTCACCGTAAAATCCTTTTCTCTGAGTCCATGGACCGACACAGCTTCTCTATTGACAAAGTGGGTATTATCCGTTAATTAGGAGTGACTAGGCAGAAAAACTTGTAAAAAGTGTTGCATCACACCTTCTACAGTACCGCCCAGGGGGCGGACCCTCTGGGTATACCCTCTCAGTCTGCATCTTCGCAGATCAGTTCGTCAAAAAGCAGTACAAACTTAAAAGGAGGGGTGGGTGCTGTGTCGGTCCATGGACTCAGAGAAAAGGATTTTACGGTGAGTAAAAAATCCTATTTACTCTTTCATCCATGGACCGACACAGCTTCTCTATTGACAAAGTGGGACGTCCCAAAGCAGTGTCACAGAAAAAACGAGGGGTGGTAACAGCATAAAAATAAACTTCACCCCAAACACAAAACAGCACTCCTCCAACGGAGGAGTTGCAACTCTAAACAGCCGCCTGCAAAACCTTGCAGGCCAAAAGAGGCATCCGAAGATGCACCTACATCAATTTTGTAGAATTTTGTGAAAGTGTGAGCGGACGACCAAGTCGCCGCTTTACATAATTGGGAAACAGACGCTTGATGTCGGAAAGCCCAAGAGGCACCTATTGCCCTGGTCGAATGCGCCGTGACAGGAAAGGGGGGCGCCTGACCCTTTAAGGCGTAAGCCTGGATTACTATCTGTCGGATCCACCTAGAGATGGTGGCCGATGAGACTGCTTGGCCCTTCTTGGGACCAGCCACCGAAACAAACAGTGAGTCTGACTTCCGGAACAGGGAAGTAGCAGATAGGTATACTCTCAAAGCTCGGACAACGTCCAAGGAATGCAACGCCGACTCCTTAGGATTCGACGGCTGAGGACACAAGGATGGAAGTACAATGTCTTCGTTGAGATGAAAAGCCGAAACGACTTTCGGAAGAAAGGAAGGCTGCGGCCGCAGCACCACCTTATCCTTGTGGAAAATCAAATAGGGAGCCTTGCAGGACAAGGCTGCCAGCTCAGAGACTCGTCTAACTGACGTAACAGCCACCAAAAAGACCACTTTCTGAGAAAGTGTCAACAGGGGAATATCTCTAATATTCTCAAACGGTGCCTTCTGAAGCACCGAGAGGACCAGGTTCAAGTCCCACGGAGGTAACGGGGAACGAACCGGAGGGGCCACCTGTCGGACCCCCTGCACAAATGTACTCACGAGAGAGTGAGTCGCCAGGGGTCGCTGAAAAAAGACAGCCAGGGCAGATATCTGTCCCTTAAATCGTACTTAGGGCAAGCCCTTGGTCCACCCCATGCTGTAAAAACAGCAGGATTCTGGAAACCAAATAGGTACGCGGATGCCATTTCATTTCCTCACACCTGGAGATGTAGGCCCTCCAAGTGCGGTGATAGACCTTCCTAGAGGACGGTTTTCGAGCACTTCTCATAGTAGAGATTACTGAGTCTGACAGGCCCCGGTCTCTCAGTACCTGGTTCTCAACAGCCATGCCGTTAAAGCCAATGACTGTAAAGCAGGATGGAATATGGGACCTTGCGATAGCAGGTCCTTCCGTAGTGGTAGGCGCCAGGGGACGTCTGCTACCAGACGTACTAGATCGTCGTACCAAGGACGCTGAGGCCAATCTGGAGCGATTAGGATCATTGGAATTCCCTCTGCCTCCACTCTGCGGAGCAGAAGAGGAAGAAGCCTTAAGGGAGGGAAGGCATAGATTAGCCGATACTGACCCCACGATGCTACCAACGCGTCCGTTGCGTCTGCCCATGGGTCTCTTGACCGGGCCACAAATCTCAATACCTTCCGATTGAGTCAGGAAGCCAGAAGATCTACGTCTGGTGTGCCCCATCTTTGGAAGAGGAGTTGGAACACCTCCGGGTGTAAGGACCATTCTCCCTGGTCCAGCATCTGGCGGCTCAGGTAGTCCGCCTGCCAGTTTTCCACACCCGGAATGTACACGGCCGACAGTGCCGGTACGCTCCTCTCTGCCCACTTCAGGATGCGAGCGATCTCCGATGCTGCAGCTGAGCTTCTTGTTCCTCCTAGATGATTGACATATGCCACTGCTGTGGCGTTGTCTGACTGGATCCTGACTGGACGCCCTTGCAGTCTCTGAGACCATTTGAAGAGGCACAGCTTGATCGCCCGGATCTCCAGGACATTGATCGGCAGGAGGGCTTCCTCTGGGGTCCAGCGACCCTGCGCCGACTGGACACCCCAGACTCCACCCCAACCTGTAAGGCTGGCGTCCGTCGTGATCACTATCCAGTAAACCGGAAGAAATGACTTCCCGGCCATTACAGCCGGTGCTGTCAGCCACCATACCAGGGATCTCCTGACTAGGTGGCTCACTCGGATTTGATAATCCAGAGATGAAGGGCATCTGTTCCATCTGGACAGAACTTCCTTCTGTAACACTCGAGTGTGGTATTGAACATATGGGACCGCCTCGAAGGAGGCTGCCATGAGGCCCAACACTCGCATGCAAAAACGGAGTGACGACCAATTCCTGGAAGTCAGCTGCCGTACTGCAGCCCGGAGGGTCTGCAACTTCTCCACAGGGAGGAATACCTTTGCCTCTGAGGAATCCAGAATCAACCCCAGGTACACTAGGCGTTGAGTGGGCACCAATACTGACTTTTGCGTGTTTAGTATCCAACCACAGTCTCGAAGAGTCTGACAGGTAATGGACACGCTTACCTCTAATTCTGAGCTTGAAGGGGCCTTCAGCAGAAGGTCGTATAAGTAGCCTGTGATAGCGATACCCCGCTGTCTTAGAAGTGCCAGAATCGGAGCGAGCACCTTGGTGAACGTCCTGGGTGCTGAGGCAAGGCCCAACGGGAGGGCCACAAACTGGTAGTGGTCCTTCCCGATAGCAAATCGCAGAAACCTCTGGTGTCTGGAGTATATGGGGACATGCAGGTATGCGCCCTTGATGTCCAAGGAGGCCAGAAAGTCCCCCGGATGGAGAGCCGTGACTACAGATCGAACCGACTCCATCCGAAAACTTTGTACCTTCACAAAGCAATTGAGGGCTCTGAGATCCAAGCTTGGACGAACCCCCTCCTTCTTCGGCACAATGAACAGATTTGAGTAAAAACCCCGTTCCAGTTCTGGAACTGGAATAACTACCCCGCGTTCCAGTAGACCCTGGACCGCCCCATACAGGGCCTCCCGACGGGTCGGTAGTAGCTGGAGATTGGAGGTGTTGAATCTGTCCGGTGGACAAGAGAGAAACTCTATCTTGTAGCCTGAGGAGATTACTTCGCAAACCCACCTGTCGGAGATTAGTGCTGTCCACTGAGTCGCGAATTTGCAAAGACGTCTCCCCACCCGAGAGCTGGGTGGGGGTGGACCTTCATGCGGACGCAAATTTGTCCGCAGGCTTATTGGGTATGCGGGACCAGGGACGCTTTTGTCCTTGGGCAGGCGCTTTATCGGCCTGGGGTCTTTTCCCTGTCGCCCTAGGGGGACGAAAAAAACACTTGTGTGCAGTAAAGGAGGGCCCTTGCCCTTGGCGTGGCCCCTTACCCTTGCTAATTTGGGGAAGCAAAGTGCTTTTACTTCCTGTGGCATCCTTGATGATGTCATCCAGAGAAGCCCCAAAAAGTCTGTCGCCCTTAAAAGGCAGATCCAACAGGGCTTTCTTGGAAGTCTGGTCCGCAGACCAGCCTTTTAGCCAGATCAGGCGGCGTATTGCTACTGCATAAACCGAAGTTTTAGACAGCAGGGGAATAGTATTCATGTCTGACTCGCAGACAAACCTAAGGCCCTGGACCAACAGGTCGGCCAATGTTATCTCATCAGGAGGAGCATCTCACTCCTTAACCCCTGGAGTAGCAATCTTGCCCAT
Source organism: Rana muscosa (assembly GCA_029206835.1). NCBI lineage: Eukaryota > Metazoa > Chordata > Amphibia > Anura > Ranidae > Rana > Rana muscosa. The sequence continues at coordinate 445,073,816 of CM055121.1, read as the reverse complement.
TCAGTAAGTGTGTGAGACACTAGGGCCCCCGCCAATGCCGGGCGTACTGCCGAGCCTACCACTGAGTATAGGTAGCAAGCGAGTGCTTCAGCCTTCTTATCCACAGGGTCCTAGAAAACAGGAGCCCCTTCTACAGGAATTGTGGTGGCTCTATTAAGTCTGGACACCGGAGGGTCCACTATAGGGGGGAGAGGTCCATTTCTTCAGAAAACTCTCCTCAAAAAGGGGTACCGTACCGCAAACCTCTTTGGGGCTGTAAAGACCCTCAGTGGGTTCTCCCATTCCTTGTATAAGAGTTTATCAAAAGACACACAAGGGAACACCTTAGCAGTGCGGGCAGGTCTATGAAACCCAAGTGGACCGGAGTCTCTGCTGCTTCTGCAGTATTTTCCAATTTTAGCATATCCCACACTGCAGTAATAAGGTCAGATACCAAAGCCGTCTCGCGTACTGACCTGGACTTTGAGTCATTCTCACTGTCCGGTCACGGTCTGCAGTCTCTGATGCGTCAGAATCTGGGCCCCGAGCCGTAGCTGGACCTGGTTCTGCACCAGAATTATCCCCAGAAGCTTGCAGGGGATGGGGCATTTACTACCCCCTGTATTCCCGTGTGCTGCTTCCACCCTGGCAGCAAACGCCTATAGGATTGCAGTCATAGCGTTCATAGACACCTCAGGGGCACCAGCTGCTAAATCTGGTGTTTCAGGGGAGAAGACATCTGGCTCAGATGCCATGCTGACCACACGCTGACACTCACAGGGCTCCAGGCAAGATATCAATAGGCCACCCTCCTGTGCTGCAGAGAGGCCGGGTCACCCAGAGGACTCACCACCCTGGATAGGTACTGCTATGCTGCGCCTGTGATGCTGTCCCGCTGCTGCTGTGTCAGTCTGCTTCTTTTATCAGCACTTCCTGTGTGAATTTTCGCGCCAGTGTAAAGCACCCTAGAGGCCGGAGGCTCTCGAAAAATGGTTGCCAAAAACGTCTGTATGGAAGATAATGTGGGCTCTAAGAAAATGGCCGCCGACAGAAGATAGAGGTCAAGCAGCCATAGCCCACAAAAAGATGGCCGCCGAACGGCAATATCTGCATACAGGGTGGACAAACATGGCCGCCGATCAGCTGATAGGGGCCAGTGGGTGTGGCCGAACCACAGGAAGATGGCCGCTGGGCAGTCACAAGAGGCCAAACTTGGCATGGACCACCTCAAAACGGCCGCCGACAGCATGGAGGAGGAAGAACACAAACACAGGTAAGAAAAAATGACATTTCTTTTAAAGGTTAGTTACAGCCAGCCCCGCTCCAGTGGGACCCCCTAGGTGACCCCCAGCACCCAGCAACCTTTAGCTAGAAGCCCAGGGAGGAGGGAAAGGCAGGGAGAGAGGGAAGAAAGGGGCCACAACCACTTACTTGATCTCTCCAGGAATGTCCAGCTAAATCACCCAGCCGAGGCAGGGGAGTTTTACTTACCTATCCTGCATGTATTCTGCTGGAAGACATTCCAAACAGATCATCGTCCACGCACGGAAGGTGACTGTTGGCCAGGCATGCTGTGATTGGACCCAGAAGGGACGATCATATGTATGCCCTAGAGCATGACGCTCACCGGACAGGCTGCTGCGACTCGGCCGTAAGGTCAGCCGAAGCTGAGCGGTCCGATGCAGGCCCTGGAGCCTAAGCTCACCGGCCACCCGTGGAGCGACGGGCATGTCGTGGAAAACCCAGCGCGTAGCTAGGGTCGGCACATGCTCGATGGCCGAAACTGGGGAGACTACAAGGATCGAGGATCCAGCCTGTCACCCAGTCGGCAGTTGATCGAAGATCGCAGGAAACAACAAATGTAGCAAAAAAAAATAAAAAAAAAATATATATATATATCTTTTTTCCCCGGACCAATGGGCCCGAAGGGAGCCATGTCCTACTCCTTGCTAGACAGAAAAAAACTGATCTGCGAAGATGCAGACTGAGAGGGTATACCCAGAGGGTCCGCCCCCTGGGCGGTACTGAAGAAGGTGTGATGCAACACTTTTTACAAGTTTTTCTGCCTAGTCACTCCTAATTAACGGATAATACCCACTTTGTCAATAGAGAAGCTGTGTCGGTCCATGGACGAAAGAGTAAAACCCCTTTAGAAGGCCTGGCCTTAAAAGAACCAAAGGACAGTATCCGCCTGAGGTTCTGCATCCGCAGCATTTGAGCTTGAGAGTGTCCCTCACCGCAGTCATGAGCACACTAACAAGCGCCCTGTCATTTACTGACTCAGAACTGGAGTTTCCCTCATAAGGAATGTCCTCTGTTCAAAACCATCCATACATTCAGAACTAGGGTCCTGAGCGATAGTGGCTAGGCCCATATCTGAATCAGCGCACTGTCCTCGAGTAGATAAAGTGGGGAGAGGGCGCCTTTTTTGTACCTTGCGCTTGCACACAGCTCCCATCCTGGTCAGAAATTGATTCCAGGGCTGTCCACAACAGGTCCATAGGGACCGCAGGTGCTGAAGCACTGCCTGTTGCCACTGACATTTTTAGGGGAAGCTGGTGACACAGACTCCATATTGTCCCCCTCTGAGACTCTCTCAGATAAAAAGTCCACCCACAGGCTGTGCTGACTGAGGAGGGGGCGCCCAGGGGACTCACCAAACCGAACCAGGGACCGCTTAGTTCCGCTGTCTGTACCGCGCTGTGTCAGCGCTGGTGAGCTGTGAGGAGACTGTGAGGAGATTTGCGCTGCTACAGCAGCGCTAGAGGCCAAACTAGTGCTGAAAAGCGCGCGGGCTACAAAAAAATGGCCGCCGCACTTCACTGAGGCGATCCGCGGCAAGATGGCCGCCATGACGCAGTTACAATGAAACAGCACACACGCACAGCGCCACTCAGGCCCCAAAAAAAACACACAAAAAGGCCCCAAAGCATACATTGCAGACCAGCATGAGCCCCCCAAGAACAGTGTGACCCCCAAGCACCCCACACAGCCAGCGCCAGTAATGGTGACAGAGAGCGACAATAAAATACAGGGGGAGACAGGGAAAATCCCCCACAGAGAAACACACAGCCTTTTGTACTCACCTGCAGGCAGGAGAGACTACTTACCCGTCCCCTGAGGGACACACTGGTGTTTCTGACAGGACTATCACAGTGCAGTACTGAGTAGCTGTCGGCCCGGTCCACCGCGAAAGATACAGTCAGTCAGGAGCTGTTCAGTCTTGAGAGGACCGTGGGAGCATGAAAGCAAACCCGGCCACCCCTGGAGTCATGGGGCCTGTCGTGAACTGAGTCTCACGCACACAAGGCGAGGATCAGCACGCTCGATGGTCGGACAGGGAAGACTACGAGGATATCTTGTACCCAACCTGTTGCCCAGCCGACAGTTGATAGAAGATTCTCAAAAATAAAATAAAAAAGAATTCCAAAAAGGAATAAAATAGGTCAGGAGACTGGCTCCTGAGGGAACCACGTCTTCTCCTTCTGCTAGGCAGAAAAAAACTGAAGTCTGCTGACTGTAGTGGGAGGGTTATGTACGGAGGGACCGCCCCCTGGGTGGGGCTGTTCAGCTCTGGATTTTGGAATGTATGTATAACATCTCACATTCTGCCTAGGTCTTCTCCTGCAAGCAGGGACATAACCCACGTGTAAAGTGTAAAGAGACACCGTGTCAGTCCATGGATGGTAAGAGAAATTATGATTTAAATCGAGTTGATTTAAAACAAGCCTTTTTAGACCCTATCATTGGTAAGTTTGGGTGTAATCGTAACCCCAAAACTGGTGTAAGCGGCTGCAATGGCCACCTCCATATTTCTTCCTGGTATAATATACATGGAGCCGAATGTAATAGTCATGTATGCCCTTACATGTCTCCAATGCATAAAAGCATCACAGAAGCTGGCAATGCCCATACTAGGTCCCAAAATCCAAAATGTGGCTGGCTCAGGTTGCCTAACCAACAACACGAAAGAGGGGGGGGGGGGCACACATGGAAAGGAGGGAGGTTTTTTTTTTTTTTTTTTTTACAGGAACCCTAAATTCCACATAAATTGGTAGCTTTATGTTCAGGATATTGGATAACTTGACACATAAATCCCTTTAAAGCCGGACTCCTTACTTGTACGTAGGTAGTGTGAAATGGGCCTAAAAGGCAAAAACGTTTTTCATTTTGGACAGAGTGGAGATGTATTAGAACACCTGTCTGCTTTTATTGCTCCCATTAACCCCCCATTAGGGTGATTAAGGCCCCTTTCACACTGGGGCGGGCAGGTGCGGTGTCGGTATAGCAGCACGATTTTCAGCGCTGCTATACCGTCGTTCTTACCGCGGTATGCGGCCGCTAGGGGGGTGAATTTAACCCCCGCTAGCGGCCGAAAAAGGGTTAATACCGCCCGCAAACCGCAGCTATTGCTGCGGTTTGCGGGCGGTATTACCGCGGTGTCCCATTGATTTCAATGGGCACCCGCGGTAAAGGAGCGGTGAACACACCGCTCCTTCACCGCTGTAAAGAAGCGGCTAGCAGGACTTTTGGAGCGGTCCTGCTAGCGCACCGCTTCAGTGTGAAAGCCTTCGGGCTTTCACATTGAAGGCTACAGGCACAAATTTTTCATGCGGTATAATAGCGCTAATATTAGCGCTAAACCGCATGAAAAACGCCCCAGTGTGAAAGGGGCCTAAGCCTCTGTATTTGTCCCGTTTCCCTTTATCAATGAAAGTAAAAGAAACTCCCAAATTTTGGGTTGTCCCCAGAAAAGTAGAGGGGAATCTTCCAATGGGGACACTAGTTCTGGTGACCTGGGACTCCCTTAATTTGCAGGAATTTCCTCTCACTTCCCGTTTTGGCTATGGGACAGGAAGTGAAGTAGAGCTGCACGATTCTAAATGATTATCACAATTTTTTTGCTTAGAATAAAGATCACAATTCTCTTGGCGTAACATTATCTTTCACATTACACCAAAAATTAATTGAAGCATATTTTTCCCCCAAAGAATTGTGTTTGAAAGACCACTGCGCAAATATAGTGTGACATAAAATATTGCAACAATCGCCATTTTACTCCCTAGGGTCTCTACAAATTTATATATATGACACATACACAACACACACAATATACAGTGGAACCTCGGATTACGAGCATAATCCGTTCCAGGAGAATGCTCGTAATCCAAAGTACTCGCATATCAAAAGCAAGTTTTCCCATTGAAGTCAATGGAAACGAAAATAATTTGTTCCGCATTGGCTTCAATGGGATGCAATACCGCATGCGGCCAGAGGCTGGGGGGTGCCGGAGAGCCGTGGAAACGTCCGAAAAGGCCCAAGGACACTTCGGCTAACCTTGGCAAACCTTGGAAAGATTTCCTACCCGAGATTTGCTCGGGCTGTCCTCGGGCCTTTCCGTGCATTTCCGAACGGCGCCAATCGCTGTGATCGGCGACGCTCTGCTCGGCTCCGGCGCCCCTCCACCTCAGGCCAAAAGCAGTACTGCACACCGCTTTGGCCTGAATCGTACTCATTTTGCGAGTCATAATTTTTTTAAATACAGTGCTCGTATTGCGAAACGCTCGTTAACCACGCTACTCGCAATCCGAAGTTCCACTGTATGTATATACACACACACACACACACTATATATATATACACATATATATATATATATATATATATATATATATATATATTTGGGGGTTCCAAGTAATTAGCAAAAAGTACTGATTTTAACTGTGTAAGAAACAAGTGTAAGAAAAAGGTTTAGTCTTTGAAGTGATTGTAAAGGCGCTTTTTTTTTTTTTTTTTTTTAAATAACAGACATGTCATACTTACCTCCTGTGTGCAGTTGGTTTTTCACAGAGCCGCCCAGATCCTCCTCTTCTTTGGTCCCTCTTCGCTACTCCTAGCCCCTCCCTCCTTTGAGTGCCCCCCAGCCAGCTACAGGGGGCACCCAAGCCGAGCCAGAGCTCTGTGTATCCATTCAGACATGGAGCCCCGACCTGGCCCCATCCCCTCTCCCCCCTGATTGGCTGACTGACTTTGACAGCCATGAGAGCCAATGGCACCGCTGCTCCGTCTCAGCCAATCAGAAGGAGTGTACTGGATGGCTGAGAGGATCATGGACATCGTTGAAAATCGAAGGAGCTCAGGTAGGTAATTGGTGGGTGCTGGGGAGGCTGCTACACAGTTTTTTTATCTTAAATATATCTCTCTGCCCCTCAGCTCACCCCAGACTACTCACGCATCACTGATTTACTAACAGACATATCAGCCTGGATGTCAAACCACTTCCTCAAACGGAATCTATCTAAAACCTAGCTCTTAATATTTCCTCCCCCCACGTGCCCCTTCCCCTAACTTCTCTGTCAAGATCAATGGCACATCTATCAGTCCGTCCCCACATGCCAAGGTGCTAGGGGTAACCTTAGACTCTGAACTGTCCTTTCAGGCCCACATCCAAACCCAGTCTAAATAATGCCGCCTTGGCCTCCGCAACATTTCCAGAAATGCCCCTTTTTAACTAATGACACCACCAAGCTTCTAATTTGCTCCCTGGTTATCTCTCGCCTTGACTACTGCAACTCCCTCCTCATTGGATTCTTTTTACATAAACTACCCCCCCTTCAGTCCATCATGAATGCCACTGCAAGACTCATCCACCTTACCAACCATTCAGTGTCCTCCACCCCTCTCTGCCAATCCCTCCTCTGGCTTCCACTCACCCAACAAATAAAATTCAAAGTACTAACAATTTACAAAGCCATCCATAACTCTGCCTCCAGCTACATCACTAGCCCAGTCTCAAAATAGTACCAACCAAGCCGCTCTCTTCGTGCCTCCCATGACCTCCTGCTCTCTAGTTCCCTTGTCACCTCCTCCCATGCTCGCCTCCAGGATTTCTCCAGAGCTTCTCCCATCCTTTGGAAATCCCTACCCCAATCTGTTCGACTGTCCCCTAATCTATCAATCTTTAGACGATCCCTGAAAACCCTTCTCTTTAAAGAGGCCTATCCTGCTTCTAACTAACACTGTTTTACTTCCTCCATCAGCTCATCCTCCGCAGCTATTACCTTTTGTATTATTTGACCCTCCCTTTTTAGCTAGTAAGCTCTAAGGAGCAGGGCCCTCTGATTCCTCTCGTACCAAATTGTAATGTCTGCCTTTATTTTGTTAAGCACTGCCCAAACTGTTGGCGCTACATAAAACCTGTATAATAATAATAATAATAATCTTAATGCATGGGAGGTAAAAACCTTCACGCTTTACAACCACTTTAACCTGGCCTCCTGATAAACCAAACATTTGCTCTATGGGTGGTACAGTTAGCATCCTCGCACCAGACATCTTTCAACTGAAAAAGAAAATGAGGTGGGCAGAAAACTGTCCACCGAACGTAGTCTGATTCTAATCAAATGCAGGCACCATTTACATATTTTGAAAGTCGGTGGTATTGGCTGTCAGAATTTGTTGTACAATAACTGCAGCAGGAGACTGCTATTTAGCATGGATGGATAAATCTGTTAGTGTATGGCTGGCTTTTGAACCACCTATTCAACACTGAAAAAGCCTTTATGGTAGCCATTCACAAAAATCTCAAGGGAGAGAGACCGCAAGTTCACAGGAAGCTGACCTCAGAGATCTTGGAGACTGAAGCTTGACTTGTGCAAGCATGTAGATAAGAGCTTGAATACACATGGCCTGAAGGGAATGAAACTCATCCGTCAAAGTCAAACTTACCATTACCAGAGGTCTGCCACCATCATTTACATAACTTGTTTGCATGAGGTCATCAAAGTGCACAGCTGACTTGAATGAGCACAATGAAGCGTGGAAACTAAATTTGTAATTTACTCAGCTGCTACCACAACCTCGATGTCCGACTACACATATGAACAACTATTGAAGCTTTAAACGCAACTCCAGCCTTCCAAAATCTTTTACAGTTTAGATCTATTAATAATAATAAGATATAAAGTAGTAGTAAAAACTGTTTTATTTTGTTAAAACTAAACATATTTTACAAAGTACCCAAACAACATTCCCAAGTAACGTTTTGCCTGAGCAATTAAAGTTTAGGTCAAACTCTTAGCGAAGTTTCCTGTCTGGGAGCATCCAGACTGTTTATTAGACATGTGCACACTGAAATATTTCGTTTCGGAATTTCGTTTTCGTCCGAAAAATAAATGTATTTAGTTACTCCCGAAATTCATTTTTATTTATTTTGTTTTTCGTTAGAAATTGCATTCGTCCGAAAATCTGAATTAATTAAGGTCGAATCTGTCATTGAAGGCTTATGGTGTCTGTCGAATGTTCAAAGAAGATTCGACGGAGCAGTGAAACTGTACGACGCTGCAATCATACATTTCCGGTCGAATGTTCAGCCTACAAGCTATAGAAGCATTCTAATGTTGTATGACTAGTAATAATTATATTTATTCATTACTATTACTAGTCAACCAACATTAGAATTCTTCTATAGCCTATGGGAGGATGCATTTGACCGGAAATGTACGATTGCAGCGTCGTACAGTTTTGCTGCACCGTCGAATCTTCTAACTTTCGATGCTTTGTCGAATCTTCGTCATTCTAGCTATTTTACTGCTCCTCCTCTTTGGTTACAATCAGCCAATAACATTCATCATCAACTTTATTTTTATTTTACTTCCCCCACCCAATTCCAGCAGTGATCTTTTCTCTCTATGTCGAATCTTTTCTCTCCTATGTCAAATCTTTTCTCTCCTATGTCGAATCTTTTCTCTCCTATGTCGAATCTTTTCTCTCCTATGTCGAATCTTTTCTCTCCTATGTCGAATCTTTTCTCTCCTATGTCGAATCTTTTCTCTCCTATGTCGAATCTTTTCTCTCCTATGTCGAATCTTTTCTCTCCTATGTCGAATCTTTTCTCTCCTATGTCGAATCTTTTCTCTCCTATGTCGAATCTTTTCTCTCCTATGTCAAATCTTTTCTCTCCTATGTCAAATCTTTTCTCTCTATGTCGAATCTTTCTCTCCTATGTCAAATCTTTTCTCTCTATAATGTCAAATCTTTTCTCTCCTATGTAGAATAATCTTGGACTAATAGAGTTAAGGTTAGGCACATTCGACCACAGGTTCGATAGACACAGATTGTTATTGTCAGCGTCACGTCGAATCTCCTATCTATATCGAACTGTTGTAGCAACGAAAACGAAAATAAAGCATTTGTTTATGTCGGATCTTTCGGTTTTCGGATTCTGTGCTTTCGTTTTCGTTTGTTAAAACGATAACGAAAATAGCTGAAATTCGGACGAAAATGCATTCGGACGAAAACGAATGCACATGTCTAGTGTTTATGTCATATGAGTGCAGTGTAGCTGCTGTCAATCAGCTGGAGGCAGGCTAGTGGCTTGCTACTCTAGGCTTTGGGCCTTTGCAGTTTCAGCAGTCACCAAAAAAAGAGGAACCATGGAATTGAGCAATATAAGAGCTGGAAATGAAAGCAGACAAAAGATTTAAAAAGAAAATTAAGCAAAGGTGGTAAGTGCCGAGATCTGCTGCGCTACATTTTTTGTTACAATTGGGTTTAATAAGACTTTAAAACTGAAGTTTTATCTGCTTATCCTCCCTCAAATACATGTTAATGAACTTTTTTTTAATGAAACCTATTTTTCTCTGTGTGCCTCTATGCAATTTGGGTAGATCATGACTGTTAGGAGAGGCCAGTAAGGTGCTGCACATGGCTTCCTGAAAACATAATAGCACCTTGCCTCAGCTTGGCTCTTTGGAAGTATTATGCAAAATTTTAAAATGCCTTGATAGGTAGAGGTCAGTATGGATGAGTGGGAGTTCCTAGGCAGGTGTATTAACATGTACACAAGGGCCAATAGGCACCAAAAAAAACCAAATTGGACTGAATAGAATATATTAAAATAAGGGTTTTTATTACGTACAAATATATGAAAAACACACAAATTAAAAACTGCATGAGCTAGTTATTATATATATGCCCTTGCAAACAGAGAACCTGTAGAGATAAACTACACTGGATTTGAATGTATTATACAATCAAGTAGGATATATACATACGTGTGTGTATGTGTATATACACACACACACACACACATACACTGTTGAAAGGATTCCCATCAGAGTCAGCTGTGATTTGAATGTTATTTACCATCTAAGGCTACTTATGGGTATGTCTGTGCTCCCTTTCCCTCTGTCTCACATTTAGTCTGTGTGACTTTCCGTGGGTTGGTGTGGGCCCATTTCATACTCCTTGGACAGATAACCACCTGGAATCTACCCTGCCTATATGTTTTTAATCGACTCTGGTCATGCACGATATTTCAATTTGAAGATGTCTTCATCCCCCTGAGGAAGATCAGAACAATATACAATCAAAACGCGTTGGGGCTCTTCTGTGAGCAATGGCATTTAGTGTTAAGAAACTCTTTTTGCTATTTGCATTCAATATTGACATCTCATGTTTGGATACCATGCATACCAGAGCTCATGCAGTTTTTAATTCATGTGTTTTTTTCATATATTTGTACTAAATAACTTTTTGATATATTCTATTCAGTCCAATTTTGTTCTAGCTGCCTATAGGCCCTTGGGAGCAATTTTTAAAATTAATCATATTTTGGGCTAGCAGCACTTTCTCTCCACCCAGGTTTCACTTGATATTAACATTTACACTGCCCTAGATATGTCCACATGTGATACCAAGCCTCTGAAATCCAATAAATGAGAGGAACAGGCCAGGACATTCAGACTGGGAAGGAAAAGGCTAGATGATGCTGGAGGTCCCAGCCAGGAAATTAGGAGGGCTCCATCTGACTTGCAACAGATTTTGTTTTCAATGGTTTTTATTGAAGTTTTGTACATACAGAGAAAGAAAATAAAAACGGATATGAAGCTGCATTATATCTTATTATACATTCGTACTTGGATGTTACATTGGTTAACAAACATTGTCGTATATCATTTTGAACATTGGTCGAGGCCTAATGCCTAATCATATGGCAAGGATATTGCCCCCTCTCCCAAACACCCCCATCTGGGAGCAAGCCGTGTTGTGGGGTGGGTGGCAATAGCCGGCGTATATGGCGGCTGGGCACATAAGACGACCCCCTAAGATTCCGTTTAAAACTGTGGTTTTGTGCTGTACTCATCGTACAAGACGATCCCCTTGTGCGACCCCCTTGTGCGACCCCCTTGTGCAGTAATGCCATTCAAAAACGAAGAGGCGGGTGCTCTGTAAAGCTGTATTTCAGTATATGCGCCGCTCAGCCAATCCCGGCGGGCGATGCACTCTGTTGATGACTACAGAGCCTGCCAAGCCTGCTCGGATTGGCAGAGATGGTTACTCCAATCCGAGCAGGTTTAGCAGGCTCTAGTCATCAACAGATGACATCGCCTGCTGGGATTGGCTGAGCGGCACATATACTGAAATACATACAGCTTTACAGAGCACCCGGTGGGATGATATCCATTGGGCAGCTGCTTCAGCCGGCGTATAAGACGACCCCTGGTTTTTGGCTCTGTAATTCTGGTGTAAAAGGTCGTCTTATACGCCGGAAAATACGGTAGGCCATTTCTTTTCAACTTGTTAACCAACTATAAAATAACAGAGTGCAGTAACTTAAAGCAGAGCTCCGCCGGAAAAAAATATATTAAAAGCCAGCAGCTACAGCTACAGCAGCTGCTGGCTTTTAATATTTGGACACTTACCTGTCCTGGAGTCCAGCGACGTCCGCAGCAGAGGACGAGCGACCGCTCGTCGCTCTGCTGCTCCCTCCGCCATCCTCGCTGAGGGAACCAGGAAGTGAAGCCCTGCGGCTTCATGCCCGGTTCCCTACGGCGCATGCGCGAGTCGCGCTGCGCCGTTCTGATTGGTGCTCCTGTGTTCTGGGAGCCGAGTGTCTCCCAGAACACCAAGGGAAGTCTGCGGGAAGTGACGTAACTCCCGCAGATTCCCGGAGAGAGGACTCCCGGATGTGGGTGAAAATACCTGTCTTAGACAGGTATCTTCACCCCCCTCCCCCCTGAAAGGTGTCAATTGTGACACCGGAGGGGGGAGGGTTCCAAATAGCAAAAGTTGCTATTTAGGGTGGAGCTTCACTTTAAGTAAACTCAAAAGGGCACTGGGGAGATTGGTTGCCATTTATAGTAAAATTAGTATATAGCGTTGTGTTGGCATAAATTACCAGGTATTGTTGTCTAAATGGGTCGCTCAGAAGAGAGAACTGAATGTCATTGGATCTTCAAGAAGCGTTGTCCAGTTATAGGTTAGTTATGCTAGTTGGTTTGAGTTTAGGGTAATGTTATAGTCAAAACCACTCAAGCCATGGGGACCACAATTAGTTGGTGGTTGTCAGTCTATCTCCTGATGCTGCAAACATGCGTTCATATGATCCATGTGTGTGGACTAGGGAGATCACCACATCTATAGAAAGTATATCAGCAGTTTTCCAGTGTCCAGTGAAAGCAAGTCTTGAAACTAGCAATATGTGGTTATAGTTACAAAAACGGAGTTGGGTTAGGATCTGCTCAATTCCTATGCTTAGTAAGGCAAATTCTGGTGAGTAAACAGTCAAGGTTTTAGTGACATTGTGTAAAAGCGTAAATATATTGTTACAAAATGTCAAAATACTGGGACATCCCCACATGATGTGCAGGAGGTTGCCCGTTTCCCTACAGTTTCTCCAGCAGGTGGAGGCAGCTGATGGGGCGAACATATGTACTTGAATTGGGGTAATATACCATCTAAGGCAAATTTTGTAGGTTAGTTGCCACAGATTTGTGGCACACGTGGCCTTATAGTTTGATGCCAATGCTGTAGACCATGGATAGGCTGTGAAGGATCTGCCTATATCCCTTTCCCATTTTAACATTGGGGGCAGCTTGAAGTTTTTAGCCTAAAATTCTTTACTGCTCTTTCTCTTCTCCATGCTGTGAGGCACACAGACATACAACAGAAAGGTGGAGTCAACTTTTCTCCATTTTAACTGGTTGCCAGCGTAGTTTCTATTTTGTCAAATGTCAGCACCTGTTAATTGATATAGGGGAGTTTATTAAAAAAAAATGATGAGAGCATCACAAACTTGGAACGCAATTATTTCTTACAATTTTGAGAAGGTGCCAATAATTTTGTACAGTCCATTTTTGGAGTTTTGCGTGGATAGTGTCAGATTCGGCTTTCAAACAAAATAAATAAACACAAGAATGCCTAAACATTTGTAATGGCAACAATTTTCTTGGTGAAGTGGTACATCATCTGATAGAAATGCAATATTATTGGCCATGACTGTATCCTAGTGCAACACAGGACGGAGAAGTAAAAAAAAAAATAATTTATTCATTCTTGCAATGAAAAGTGGGTAAAATGTTGAGGGGAAGTATGGTGCTTCCAACACTAACCACCTTCTGAAAATACCATTAGTCTGGCTGATATGCTGACCCACCAGCTTCAGTACTTTTCAAGTTACTGGTCCAGAGTGTCAGAGAAAAGTTCTTATCTGCACACTTGTTCCAGGTTAAGTAGCCTATAGATTCCACCACAGGTGGAAGGAAAGAAAATTGCTCCATTCCCCCATGAACAAAAAAAGGGTTGATGGGGGAATCCCTCCCGTGGCACCATTGTGTTCTGCTGGCAGAACACAATGATCACCGCTGGTTGCTATAGCCAACAGAAGTGATCTCATGAAAAAAAAAAACGACTGGTTGTACTAAAGTCAATCAATGGATCAACTTCAGTGCAACCAGCTTGCCCATAGATGGATTGAATATAGAGTCGGTCCCGGCTGAGCAGCTGAGATTCGATCCATCTATGGCCGGCTTTAGTAGCACTGACAATATGACATTTTCAAAAGGAAAGGAGAAAAAAAAAAAGGCAGCCACGTCATCCAATACTGATATGAAGAAATCGGTTGCTCTGTCACAGTGCCAGGTAATGATTTACACAAGAGAAGTATCTCACAATGTACCGTATACCAGTTGGTAAAAAATGGTATGATAATTATTTGAATGGCAGGCACTTTCAGGCACCTGCATAACTCATTCTTGACTTCTGCATGAGCAACACGGGAACTGCTGTAAATAATGACCAGCGCCTGTGGTGACTGGCTTTTGCGCACTTCCCTATGCTTTCTAATTGACTCACCAGTGAATGGCTTCACAACATAATAAGTTAGCCATTGTTCTAAATGGTGCTAGTTCACACCCATGCGATAGGTTGACATGCATTGCCAATTTTTCACATGTCAATGCATGCTATAGGACCATAATGACAGCGCATGAAAATCTATGATTGTTGATGTGCAAAAAATGCCCAGAATGGTGTGAATAGAGCCTAGGGTCTTATTCACATGGGGAATTACCTAAATGCAATTATAGGATAGTTCTAAACACACAAATCCATGTAATGATTTCAAAAAGTATAATATACACTGTGTCTACCTGCAATTTTCAGAATAATCAAGTTCAGAAAAAAAATTTAACCTGTGTCTCCAGGGGCAGATTGCACATTTCAAATGCGTCTAAACGCATGTAAACACATGCAGGTAAATGCATGATAAAAGGGAGTTCGCAAAACACCATACTACATCCAGAACACAATTTCTCTTGCCTTTAAAGAATAATAAAAAAAAAAACGCAGGAGGTCCATGTGAATTAGGTCTTAACCACTTCCAGCCCAAGGCTGTCATATGACGTCCTTGAGTTTCAGTGGGAATATCTGAATGATGCCTGCAGCTAGAGGCATCATTCAGATATCCTCTTTTTCAGCCGGCGATTCTGTGCACCGTAAGAATGAGCATAGCGGCAGTTCAGCCGCTAGATCGTTCTTACAGGCAACGGGAGGAGACATCGGCCACCGCCGGATGATGATCATAGAGATTTCCGGTGACCAGATGGTCACCAGTCATCTCTATGACCGTCGGACAAGTCACGTCCGGACCGCGCTTGTAAACAAGGCCGCGATCGCGGCTGGAAAGCATGGGATAGTGAATTATTTTTTTGGAGATCTCATGCTTTCCAGCCTGAAGGAGAGATGTGGGGTCTTCTGGACCCCACATCTCTCCATTAGGAGGACCTGTTACACACCATTCCTATTACAAGGGATGTTTACATTCCTTGTAATAGGAATAAAAGTGATCAACAAAAGAGAAAGTGTAAAAATAAAGAAATCTAAAAGAAAAATAAGCAATAAAAAGAAAAAAAAATTGAAAGTACCTCTGTGCCCAGTAGCTCGCGCACAGAAGCGAATGCACACGCAAGTCCCGCCCACATATGTAAACGCCGTTCAAACCACACGTTAGGTATCACCGTGTGCGTTAGAGCGAGAGCAATAATTCCTGCACTAGACCTCCTCTTACTCTAAACTGTTAACCTGTAAAAAAGTTTAAAGCGTCGCCTACGAAGATTTTTAAGTACTGAAGTTTGGCGCTATTTCATGAGTGTGTGCAATTTTAAAAAACGTGACATGTTGGGTATCTATTTACTCGGCGTAACTTCATCTTTCACATAATACAAAAATTTGGGCTAACTACCGTTTTGTTATTTTTTGAAATTCATGAAAACACATTTTCCCAAAAAAAAAAAAAAAAAATGCGATTGAAAAATTGTTGCGCAAATACAGTGCGACATAAAAAGTTGCAACGCCCGCCATTTTATTCCCTAGGGTGTCTGCTAGAAAAAAAACATATATAATGTTTGGGGGTTCGAGTAATTTTCTAGCAAAAAAAAAAGATGATGATTTTTACATGTAGGAGATGAGTGCCAGAATAGGCAGGTGGTGGTTAAAGTTCACAACTGCAGATGAATCAAGAAGGCACAGCAGCAAGACCAAATCACATTGCTATAAAAAGTATCTCTGAGTTGAATAAAAAACATCTTTAGTTCTCAGCCCTGGCAACCTAGATAACCTGTCTAGACTACAGTTCAATAGAAAAATAGTAAGGGGTTTTTATGCCCCCCATATAATTACAAATATAAATAAAATCTTCATTTTTTTTAGAAACACACGTTAGGCTCAATTCATGAATTGTGCTTCACAAGTAAGGCCTAGTTTACACGTGTGTTGAAATAGAGCAGTTGGAGTGTTTTTAAAGTGTCTGAAATCCTAAAAAAAATTAAATTTTATAAATACTCTGTTTAAGTCTGAAAATTGTTTTTTCATACAATGTTATTTGTTCCTGTACCAGTTCTATAAGCCCTGGTTCACACTGGTGCGATTTGACATGTCAAATCGCATGTCAAATCAGCGATATTTGCCACAAATTGCGGCCAATGGCACTGTCCTAATCGGTGCGACGCCGCATCTGCGGCGCTGCACCGATTACAAAAAGTAGTTTCTGTACTACTTTTTGCGATTTCAGCCGCGATTTACATTGACATCTGTGTCAGATGTCTCTGTAATCGAGCCTGACAGGCAGGAGTGAAATCGTGCGAGTTCAGCTGAACTCGCACGGTCTCACTCCCGCAGCCCAGTGTGAACCTGGGCTAACACCTGGTTGATCCTACCAGTTCCCATTTTCCTGGTTGTAAACTTACCACACTAAGCAGAGAAGCCCATCTGTGCTAGCATGGTCAGTTTGCATCCCTTCTGCCCATGATCTCAAATATACCAAATGTGAATGGAGCCCAAGGCCATACTGCTGCTTTTAAAAAAATAGGGCCCTCAGCATTGGTAAAGTCAACTCCACTGGTTGGTTTCAGATCCATTTTAAAAACTCTGTTTATATATTTCAGCCCCACATACTGGCTTAAAACAGAAAAATCAGCAGTCAGTGCTTTCACAGCTCAAAGGTCTTCTAGGTAGGGACATACAAATGAGATCTGCCAGACATTTCCAATCCCAAAATTGTCAGGGGTTATTTCGATTATTATTATTTCACATTTGATGAGGTCTGCATAGTTTCAGGGTCAAAGCCACTTGGTAGAGCCAGTATCATAACACGATCTTTTTACTGTTGTAAGAGTTGAGTTTTGATCACCACTGTAAGGGTTGCATACCATTGACCACCAATTTAAGGGCATTTTTCTGACCAACCCCCAATGGATTAGGTTGGAAAGGGGTTCCCCAAGACCAGAAAGTTTTAAGAGTTCCTCTGGGGTAAAAGCTTTTGAGAAAAGCTGCCTTGGATTATGCATTGTTAGATTGCAAGCTCTTGGTTTCTAAATCCTTACCTAAGGTCTAAGAGGTTTGCCACATCATTGTTGTAGCTATTTGAATTGAGTGGATTTGTGCAATTTGTGCCTTTTTCCATCTCGACTTGTCTCTTCTGCAATTCTTCATCTATAATTACTTTAATTAACCAGCTTAAGGATTTCCTATGGCTAGACATTAGCAATACTCGTCCAAAACTGGTTTTCTTTGCTTATGTCCCTGGCACACTATTTAAATTGGCATGTTGTGGTTTTAACGGACAAAGGGGTTGTCCGGTTTGTTTGTTAAGCAGATGGAAGAGAAACTGTCCTCTTTCATTTGTTTAGATGTGCATGTGAAAGAGATAACCTGTTTATCTAATAACAAAAAAGCTGATGATAGGCAATAACTGCAGGTACCTACCTGCATATACAGGATACACTGTACTTTGTCAATAGCTCTGCTCTGGAGAGATCTTTTACTTTAAAGTCACGATCCACCCAGATGCCTGGACTGGCAGCTGGCTCAGCGAGCTACTGGGAGATGAAGCCAGCCACTCTCACCCCCTTCACAGCTCAGCGCTCTAGTGAGGGCTGGAGTGGCAGAGCAAAGAGGCGGTGACCGTCAGCCACGATTTTCTGCTCGGAGCAGAGAGGAAGATTTTTTATTTTTTTTAGAAACCCCATACATCTCTTTTAAGGTTTCATTTACGCTTGCAGCAGTCTCGAAAACACAACCTGCGACCGATTTTCAGGGAATGGTACAGGAGCGGCTGACAGGCTTTCAAGATGCCTCCTGATCGTTTTTTTTTTTTTACAGCCAAGTGGAGTTTACAGTGCTGCAACTACAAGCCTAGCGTTTGGTTTGCGGTTGCAGTGCAGCCCTATTAACTTGAATGGGTTGCTTTCGGCGGTGGTACTGCTCACTGAATAAGTCAGGATATGGTTTTTAAGCCTTCAGATTCTGGATTACCATAAACTTGTAGAGGAATGCAAAAGAAACTTAAAATGAACAAAAGCCCATCTACACAGGTACTAATAAATATGCATTACACTTTTCACTAAAATAGGCATTACACTTTTTTTCAGGATTTTGAAACAAGTTCCATTACTTCGAAAGAAAGAGAAAAAACACACACATATTTGTGTTATCTTTCCTGAATTTACCAGAAAATTGAGACAAAATATACAAAAACTCACTATGTCTCTAACTAAAGACCTTGGATTGTCTGCTTTCCAAAAAGGGGGTCTATGGGGGGGGGGGGGGGTGTATTTGTACAGTGTCCTGGCACACACACTGCAGTGGAGTAAACACTGCAGTGTCCAGTGGGATCCCCTTTCCACTATGAAGGGACCCCTTAGTGCTGCATGATAAAACAAGAATTTTATTTTCACAAGGAACGGGGAGAAAAAGGGCAACCTACACTGAACCATTCTGTAGACGCATCATCCATTACTCCACAAAATCAATTCTAAGGCAGAGGCAAATTCCAGGGGCACTCATGGGCTTTTTTTTATTCGGTTTTGTATATGTAACATACGCCTTTGTCAAGCTGGAAATTGATCCCTAAAAGTGTCCTGAAAGCATGACCAACATCAGTCTACTACCTCTGAGAAAATTGTGGCGACATGACTTTTTTGCAGTGAAAGGACCCTCCTCAATTTCATCTAACTTATAATCCCTTCATGACCGTACATTTGTTCTACCTCAGTCTTGGCAATATAACAGAACAACGACGGTACTGTGCTCAGCACCGCTGCATACATTTAACACAACACTTTGTTAAAACGAATACATGTAATATTTGATAAATCTTAACACTGCTTGTCGAAACAAAAATCAGCTAGCAATAGTGGACACCACATAAAATGACTAGACCTTTAATAAAACTGCTGAACCAAGATAACCCCCAATGCCACTGTTAAAAGCCAAACAAGATGTAAAACTGCCAAAAATGTTACTTCCTAGAAATCATTTAAAGATCATCACCAACCCATGCATGTGTAATTGGATCAAAGCCACAGCCAGGAATTTCAGAACAAATTACAGGGCAGTTTAAGGCCTGGGATAAGGCATCTCAGCCAATGTCATTATGTTTAGTATGTCAATATGTTTGCTGCACTGCTAATTTCATCTCTGACTTAGGAGCTCAATATTAAGATTTCAGAGATGCAATATTTCTATTAAAAGTAAAATGGGACAAAAATAAAATGGGTTAGATACCACAGAACTGCGGCAAGGCCATGGGAATTCAAACATGCATATATTCTTAGCAAGCATAAAATTAGCTTTATAACAAGCCCTCACTGGCCTCTGAAGGCACAGGCAATTATCGTTCATGCACTGAAATACCTGTGTGACAAGCTTCATGCTACTTAACACTTAGGTCACACTGGCATTAAAAGTAGGCGTTTGAGAGGCGGTAAAAACGACCCTCAAACGCATATGTACAAGATACAATAGACAGCACATGCTGTGTAGACCAGTGTTTCTCAACTCCAGTCCTCAAGGCGCACCAACAGGTCGTGTTTTTGGGATTTCCCTCAGATGAAAGGGCTGTGGTAATTACTAAGGTAGTGAAACTGCTCAAATCACCTGTGCAAATCAATGTGAAATCCAAAAACATGACCTGTTGGTGCGCCTTGAGGACTGGAGTTGAGAAACACTGGTGTAGACTATTAAAACATGAAGCGTTAGCGTCACTTCAAAATTGAAGCCTGTTAAGTCAGGA
Source organism: Rana muscosa (assembly GCA_029206835.1). NCBI lineage: Eukaryota > Metazoa > Chordata > Amphibia > Anura > Ranidae > Rana > Rana muscosa. The sequence goes on along the minus strand of CM055121.1, from coordinate 445,053,985 downwards.
GGCGTTTGAAGCCTTTCAACACCTCCCATTCAAGTCTATGGTAACGCTTCGCAAACGCTCTGACAGGCGTTTGTGGTGCGTCTGCAGGGGGCTTAAAATATGTTAATTTCTGTCACTTTCCATTGTGGAGCAGCTTAACGCTCATCAAACGCTTCAAAACCGTGCATAGGGCGCTTAGGGGGCATTTTTTATGCTTGTAAAACGCCTCATACTAAAGCTGATTGATGCCAGTCTGACACCATACAAACTCTATAGGAGCGTTTGTTAAGAGTTAGAAATTTAGTCAAATGTGAACAAGCCCTTAGTGTGAACAATGAACAAGCACCATTAAATATAATTGCAATCTTGATGCTGAGCTTCAGGAATCACACTTAACCACTTAAAGGGGTTAGTAAAGGTTTGTGTTTTTTCACCTTAATGCATCCTTTGCATTAAGGTGAAAAAAGACTTGGCAATCACGGCCCCCTCATTTTACTTACATGAGCCCGTTCGTCGCCTCGGCGTGTCCCCGCCGTCGTCCTCTCCACGGAGTCCCAGCTTTAATTGGATAGATTGATAGCAGCGCAGCCATTGGCTCCCGCTGCTGTCAATCAAATCCAATGACGCGGGCGCCGGGCCGTCTATGGACGCTGAGTGTATGACTCAGGAGCACGCCCGCAAGGTAACCCCCTCGGGAGAGTGCTTCTCCAAGGGGGTTATCTAATGCGGGGAGGAGCCGCGAGAGCCACCGAGGGACCCCAGAAGATGATGTTCGGGGCCACTCTGTGCAAAACAAGCTGCACAGTGGAAGTATAACATGTTTGTTATTTTATAAAAATAAAAAAGGAACCTTTACTATTACTTTAAGTGGTTAAATAGCTCAGCTGTGAACAGGGTCTCAGTCCTGTCCCTACATATTTCTCTACCCGCTTTCAGAGCACCTACTTGGTGCTTACATTGGGGATTAGAAAAGTGGCATGCTGCCAGGTAGGTCACTGCTGGCTGTGGGTGAACTGAGTTAGGTCTCATGCACACAGGACTATTCTTTCCTCTTGGCAGCAGTGTTTTGCCAGAAAAAAAGCCTGAGCTTTTACAAGTTTTTTAGGTGCATTTACAGGCATCAAGCGCTTGGCCGTTAATTAAATTTATTGGCCAGAATAATTATTTATTCTGGCCATTTTAATTAAATAACACTCAAGCGCTAAATGCGTTTAGACGCGGGTAGCAGTGTCAAGCGGTTTTTTTATGCTCTTGGACGCACTGGTAGTGTTTTGTTTTTTTTTCCTGCCTCTAAAAGCCCCTGACACTAAATGCTGCTAAAAGCCTATGTGTGCTTGGGCACATAGGCTAACATGCAGAGGAGTTGAGGCAAAAAATAAAAATTCCAGATGCTCCTAGAAGCAGCTGCAAAAATATCCAGTGTGCATGAGGCCTATAAACTGAAAATCATTTACACTGTAAACTTTGATGATCAGTTACTCCACAGTGCCTGAAACGACAGAAGCCAGTATATTTGGCTTATTTACTTTTGCCAAGAACATGCAAATATTTGCAATAATAGCCTGCCTACAGTTTTACTTTGAGAATTATGTGCATGCATACCGTACAAAGCAAAATGGAAACCTTTTGCCTTTAGGGGCTTTTAATCACCAAGACACCTTAAAACCAAGCATTTGAGTTAAAGGTATTTGCAATACCAGTAGATGACCAGTCATATCTAAGGGATCAATTAATGTAAAGTGATTGCTGCAGGTAGTGCTTACTTACCCAATGTGTCCTTTAAGTTCTTCACAATAGAGGCCTTTCGGGCACTGTTCTTTCTCTCTACATAGTTAGAGGGCACAAAGCCAGTCTTGTTCATTGAATTCCGCACCCGCCACCAGGATTTTGAGTCATCTAGAAGCAAGAGTCGCTCATTCTTTTTGATGTCCAATTCTTGATCTTGCTGGGCCACATAGTCAAACTTAGCGACCACAACCACCTCGTCTGTCATCTTCTAATCTTTTGGGCACTGTAAGAAAAATCAAACAAAAATATTGGGTGTGAACTTTTACCCTTCCAATACATGGTACACCCTAACTGAGAATTTTGCTTTATGCCTCACAAACCCAAATTAAATAAACTATGAACTTTCACAAACGGGCTCAGCCATGCAATCTTAGCACTAAGCCCTGGATCAGTATTATAGACTCAATCCCACAAAATTTTTAACACACGCTCATATGCATTTACATAGTTACATAGTTACATAGTTAGTCAGGTTGAAGAAAGACAAAGTCCATCCAGTTCAACCATAAAAAAATATCGTACAATCCCATATACCCAATTCTATACCCACAGTTGATCCAGAGGAAGGCAAAAAACCCCAGCAGAGCATGATCCAATTTGCGACAGCAGGGGAAAAAATTCCTTCCTGATCCCCCGAGAGGCAATTGGATTTACCCTGGATCAACTTTACCTATAACTGTTAGTACTCAGTTATATTACCGTATGTACAGTTAGGAAAGTATCCAGGCCTTTCTTAAAGCAATCTACTGAGCTGGCCAGAACCACCTCTGCAGGGAGTCTGTTCCACATTTTCACAGCTCTTACCATTTTCACCTCTTAGCCACACCATTACTGATTTCTTCTCTGTAACCCAAACTAAAGAGGGAGAACAAGATACCATTTAATGGCTAAGGCAGATGGGGAGACCTGGGCAAACATGCCAATATATTGCATCTAAAGCAGGATAAAAAAGAACCCCTGGGGAATCAACATGCAAACCATACACCATAAAACTACAATTTATGAGGTATGAAGCAGTGAAATTCTGGTAATAATTACTTAAAGAAAGCCTATACTGAGAGAACCTCCTGAAAATGCTAATTGCCTGGATGCCTTTGACTTCAACGTCACTGAACAAGAACAAGAATGCAGCAGATGAAATCACAACTCTTGATCTGCATACTAGCTCCAATCAGGTACTCAAAGTCTTGACTTAAGTAAAGGAGTATGACTGAGAGAATAAGCCATTTTAGCAGAAAGGTTAGCAATGGCATCCTACAGATGTTTGCAGCTCCGGATTCAAAGGCAATAGACAGAAGCAGAGAAGACAAGCCAAGGTACTTTAAAGTGGATGTAAACCCGATTCATAAAAATTTGACCTAGGCACATATATCTGTAGTGTTTTCTTATCTCTCCAAAGCCGAACGTCCCATGTCTTTCTGCTGCTTCGTTCTTCAGTTATTAGCATGATTACTTCTGACAAGTTCTCCGACAACCGAGCTAAAACCAGCCTGAAATTTGTGTCCTATAAATAGATTAGCAGAGAGCTGGTTTATTCACAGCATATTCCTTCCTTTCTCTGCCTATGTGGAGAGGAGGGGGGAAGGGGGGGTGTGCCTTTCCTCCAATCAGCTGCCACAGTGTATGCCAACAATCCACACCCAGTGGTGTGCAGGAAGAGAAAATTTCTAACACAATGCGCTAAAGAATTAAGAAAGCTGAAGACAGCAGGCTTATGTAGGGAGATTTGTTTCATCTTTGTGCATCATCTGCGGCTGTTCACTTCACTGGGTATATGCAAGGGTTTTCATCCACTTTAACCCCTTCCCGCAGGCCGCCTAGCAGCCCTTTAAGGGTTCTAAACGCCAGGAGGCTGAGGCAGGCAGTCATGTGACCGCTGTGATTGGCTGTCACAGCGGTCACATAATCGGAAAGCTCCCGAAAGCTAGTATACATTGACCCCAGATGTCGCCATAAAGAGGACCTGTCATTCATTATTCCTATTACAAAGGATGTTTACATTTCTTAAAAAAAAGAAATAAGTGATAAAAAAATTCTTTAAAAAAAGAGTGTAAAAATTAAAAAAAATATTTATTTTTTTTAAAGCGCCCCCGTCCCCTCGTATGCAGAAGGGAACGCATTGGTATGTTGCAACCGCATATGTAAATGGCATTCGTAACACACGTGAGGTATTGCCACGAACGTTAAACTGGTAACCTGTAAAAAAAATTATGAAAAAAAAAAAAAGGAGAGAAGTTGGGACTTTGAATGAGACGTGCAACACACAGATGGCAAGATTAATGCACAATGGCACATATGTTTTCTTGTGTACCTTCAAGAATAAACCTAATACATTACAGATATGAAGAGTATAAATAAGAGCCGATATGCATATTGTTGACATAAATTTGTAGATTCAGGATTGCATAAAAGTCATATATATGCAGAGGTGGGAGGGGCTGGCTCCATGTATGGCTGCTTGAGCTGTGAGCCCCACTCCAGCCTCATACAACGGTGCGCCCATTACAGCCCGCACGGTGAACGGATTTTCACGAAAATTTCTAGGCAGACTCCTGAGGGGTCCGGGCACATTCCTGGCTATTTTTTATTACATTAGAAAGGATCCAAAAGCTGCAATTCGTCCGGGTAAACGCAGCCGAAAATCCAAGATGGCCACCACAGCACAGCCTACTGTGTCAGGTACCATTCTCCTCACAGACCTCAGAAAAAATATATCTCCTCAGAGGGTCTGCCTATTTCCTCAGAACTTAAAGCAGGACTACTACAAACACCTAATACCTCCTCAGCCACTGGTGAACCTCTTATTTTTTTCACAAAGCCCGACAGTATCCATTCTTCCACAGGGCACATTATTGCCTCTCATCCCAGCCCTATTACCTCAGAAATTATTCCAAGAGACCAGGCATTTCAGATGGCAGACCTGTTCCAAAAATTTTCTTAACTCCTGAACAGGGGTTTAGCTCAAACTGCAGCCAAAATAACTAGTGATTTAAAAGCTGACTTCCACAATCTAGGAACAAGAATAGACTCTATTGAATACAAATTGGAAGAAACAGTGGCTTCCACTAACCAAACTGCTAAAATTGTATCCTCGGTACAAGAACAACTGGATTATGCTAATTCAAGAATCGATGACCTCGAGAACAGGTCACGCAGGTATAATCTCAGAATCAGAGGTATACATGAATCTGTGCTGGATGTCACACTAGCAGTACAAAACCTGATTAAATCTCTTCTACCTAATATCCCCCAGCAGCGCCTTGAGCTGGATAGGGCTCACAGAGCTTTGGGTCCTCCTAGAAAGGATGGAAAGCCAAGAGATGTCATTGCTAAACCCCATTTCTTCTCAGTAAAAGAAGAGGTCATGAAACAAGCTAGAATAACCCCTCAAATACTATGTCAAGGACACCCAATTCAACTTTTTGCCGATTTATCTCCTTCTACAGTCCAACGCAGAAGAGCACTTAACACCCCTGCTACTGATCTTGTCTCAGAAAGACATTAAATACAGATGGGCCTTTCCCTTTGCGGTGAAATTCTCTGAAAATGGTAGACCTTACTCCTTCTCAAGCCTACAGGAAGGAGAGCGGATCCTTCTCCAACTCAAACTTATTTCTACTGAAGCTAACATGGACACCTCTACAACTGGTCCTGGTTCTACTAAAAGACCTACTCCAACAAGCCCACAATCTCCTCTTTGGAACAAAGGAAAGAAAAAGAAGATTAAAGACAATAGCCCTACTTGACATTGCTCTTTTTCACCTCTTTTGTTACTACCTTTTTTTTCCTTGGATCTAAAATCCGAGCACAGATTTTTCTGTACCTCAGGTGTTAGGATAAATCCATCCTAAATTCAACCTGCTCTCTGGTTCAATTCTCACAGTTTTTCAGTTTTTTCTATAAAGCTCTATGTTCCCTTTTTTTTTTTTATCTAGTATCATATTACTTACTAAAATGTTATGATAATATTACTGTAAAGTATTTTCTAGGTTATAGAGCTTTACATAAGCCTACTCTCGTTTTACCGTGCAAAAATAATTTTCTTTTTTTATTAGATTTTTTCTATAGGTGCCCTGTATGGGGGTGGTCTACGTGTGTACCCACCAATCGTCTGGAAATCTTCGGGTCTTCAGAGGATAGGTTGTCTGGCCGTCTTAGTCCAGACTCTTTTTTTGATCTGGTTAAAAGGATTCGAGAGGAGTCTCCTCTCTCGGGTCCTAACCTTACATGTTAGGAGACTTCTTTTCTATATTCCATCTCTTTTCTTACTTTTTTCTATGTTATGTTATTATTTTTTTTCTTTTCCCTTGTGTGTCTAACCCAATTGTCTCTTTTAGAGTTGCCAGCTCTCGGATCAATGATGACCGTTAAACACCTCAATCTCCACTTGTAAGTACACCTGATCAAGCCTCAGTACCAAGGTCCTCTAAGGGTGAGTGGGGTCGGTAATAGCGGATATGCCCCCCTTGAATCTCATGGCTAGCAAGCAACAAACACCTTAAAATAGCCTCTCACAATGTGCAAGGCTTGAATTCTCCTGTCAAAAGGAGAACATTTTTAGATTACTATAAATCCCTTAAAATAGATATTTTTTTGCTCCAGGAAACGCACTTCCCTATACGATACAGTCCTAATTATATTCACCCTCATTTTCCGCAATTCCACCTTGCTAGTGCGGAAAATAAAACTAAGGGAGTAGCCATTCTATTTTCCAAATCCTGCAAATTCGAGAAGTCTTTCGACTATGTTGATCCAGATGGAAGAATTCTGTTATTACAAGGTTCAATTGATGGTCAACTATACACCCTAGTCTCATATTATGCCCCTAACAGAGGCCAAGCCCCATGCTTCAAAAATATAATGAACACACTGAGCTCTATGTTAGTAGGAACGGTCATTTTGGGGGGAGACTCGAATGTTGCTTTTGACCAGGCTCTGGATAGGTCCAAACCCTCCAAAGACCAATTGACCCGTCCGACCAATGAAAGCCGCAAAATCGCTTAAATTCTTTCGAATCACAATTTAGCAGACGTTTGGAGGGAATTAAACCCTTCCAAACGGGACTTCACACATTATTCACACCCCCACAACACATACGCAAGAATAGACCACATCCTTACCCCTTCACACCTCACTCCGCTCATACTAAATGCCCACATCAAGGATACGGCCCTATCAGATCATTCGTTGGTAATTATTTCCCTAAACTCCAGTTCTCTTAGAAGCTCGAAAGGGTTTTGGAAACTTAACGAATCAATCCTTACAAATCCAACCACAAATGAGATAATAAATAAAGCCTTACATGAATATTTTTCCCTTCAACGACACGGAGGATATCTCCTCTGAGACGCTTTGGGCGGCTCATAAAGCCTTCATCCGGGGAAAAATCATTCAAATCTCTACCCAAACTAAACGCAACGCTCAAATAGAACGTTTGGAAGAAGAGTACATAACCCTTGGAAATCGTCACAAACAAGATCCCTCTATGTTCCCCATATCACTCAGACAAGGCCAAACTTGAATTAAATTTAGCCCTTACGACGCAAGCGGAAAAAGTGATTAGATGGAGTTGCAACAAATTTTACACAAATGCAAACAAAATAGGGCCATTACTTGCTACAAAACTCTCTCCTAGAGTTAGAATTCATTCTATACCTAAAATCCGTATAGCAGGTCAACCGCTTACTGCAAACCCCGTCAAAATCCTAGAAGCATTTCAAGAGTTTTATTCTAAATTGTATGACACTCACTCGAAGCCAGACAAAGATGTTCTCTCTAGGTATTTAGACGATCTTCCCATTCCTTCCATAACCCCCTCACACAAATGTTTACTTGAGGCTCCCTTCATAATAGAGGAGGTTATGGGGGTTATTAAACACCTCAAAAACGGATCAGCCCCTGGCCCTGATGGTTTATCCATACCCTATTATAAGACTTTCGCCAACACCTTAGCCCCCTATCTAACCAAATTTTTTAACGACAAAACAAATGGCTTACCATTAGACACACATCTTAATACGGCATTTATTACAGTTGAATTCCCAAACCAGACAAAATCCTGAAGACATCAGTAATTATCGCCCTATTTCCCTAATTAACAACGATATTAAAATTATGACAAAGATCATGGCCAATCGATTAGCATCTTTTATTAAACATTATATACACAAAGACCAGGTGGGCTTCATCCCAGGAAGACAGGGCCCAGACCAAATCAGACGAGCAATAGATATTGTATCTATTCTGCAATCCAACTGGGAGGGAGGAGAAAAACAACAAGGCTTACTACTGTCACTGGATCTGCAAAAGGCCTTTGACTCAGTGTCATGGCCATACCCGTTTTCCCTAATAGATCGATGGGGCTTTGGAGTTCCCTTTAAGGGCCTCTTACATTCCCCTTTATTCTCACCCTCAGGCTCTTATCCGTTTACAGGGTCATTATTCCAACCCAATCAATATAGCACGAGGCACTAGACAGGGATGCCCGCTTTTCCCTCTCATATTTGCTATTGCCATAGCCATCAGACAAAATCCCAATATTAAAGGAGTATCCTGTGGTAATCAAATTCACAAATGTGGCCTACTTGCAGATGACATCTTATTGTTCGTGACGTCTCCGCTGATATCCCTTCCTAACATCTGCCAGGTTATGAAAGCCTTCTCTGAGGTCTCAGGCCTTAAAGGTAAATTACTCAAAATCACAAGCTCTAAATGTTTTGCTTCCCTTGTCTAGTGTCTTGTTGCTTAAACAATCCTTTGGATTTGAATGGACAGACACCTCAAATATCTGGGAATTACCTTAACAGCCCGCATTGAGACCCTTTTTTTTTACATAATTATCCACCTTTATTCAAAAAATTAGAGAATGATCTAGCATCTTGGTCCAAAAAACGAATTATCTTAGTTAGGTAGAATTAATTCTATAAAAATGACTCTGCTCCCTAGAATCCTTTATTTCTTTAGATCTCTTCCTATTCCCATTACTAAGAATCACTTGAAAAAGCTCCAAAGTAAAATCATCAAATTTATCTGGGGTGCTTCAGGTTACCGCATCCCCCAAAGCACATTACTTTGTCAAATGTAGAGGTATTTAAATGGTGGATTGATAAAGGATTGCATCGTATAGGACAATTTTTTAATCCTGGAGGGCCTATATCCCTTAGTTACTGCATCAAACATCTGAAACTTCCAGATTCTGAAAAACCACGGTTTAATCAAATTTTCACATTTTTAAACCAAATCTGGAAGGAAAAACTCCTTCCTCCCCAATTTACAAAGTTACGAGTTATGGTGCAGCCAGGCCGGTTCACAAAGGGGAGGCATATCTATGGTATATTCATGCCTCACTCACCCTACATCAAAATCTTCCTATATGGAGGCTTGGGAAAAAGACGCCCAGTTTTGTTGGAATTTGGATACCTGGCACTTAGCCTTCTCTAAATCTTTCAAAGGGATTCTTAATGTCTCTTTAATGGAGGCAAATATTAAAGTTATAACCAGATGGTATCTAACTCCTTCCAGACTGGCATCTATATAAGCATCAGATCCAAAGTGTTTCAGAGGTTGCCAACTTTACGGCTCTATGCCTCATATTTGGTGGTAGTGCCCCAGAGTTCGCCCCTTCTGGAGAAAAATATTTTTATTAACTTTTAAGGTAACAGGTTTTCAGGTCCCTAGGTCCCTACCAGTAGCCATTTTGAACGCTCATATTCCTCACATACCAAAGGTTTCACAAAAATTAATACACTTTATCTTTACAGGCGCCAAAATCACGATTGCCAAATCATGGAAAAAAACAAAACCTTTCCTGTCAGATGCCAAAACCAAAATATCTTGGATACTAACTCAGGAAAAATTAGCTAGCATCTTATCCAATACCATTCCCAAATTCGAAAAAATATGGGAACCTTGGGCCAAATATATGGGGATTTCGATTGGTGAAGATGCTGTTTTACCTTCTATTCAACATTAAGTTGGACACATACCCATCCCTTTCCCTCCGTCCTCTTTTTTACCCGTTGTCTTTATTTTCCTCTTCTTTTCTTCCTTCTAAAAAGGATTTATGGAAACTCTTTCTGGGAATTCTAGTTTCCCATTACATGTTATGTCTCTTTTATTTAGATTTAATGGGATACTATCAAATGTTTTGTTCGGCCTTGTTTAGTCCATCCCGATCTGTTGGCCCTGATAATCTTCTCGGGGCCTAAGAGTCAGAAGGAGGTCTCTATGCCTGGAGCAGTTAGTTCCCGATAAGGGGCTCCAGGTTACCAAGGAGAGAGGGTTTCCCTTCTCCCTTCCATTATATTATAAGGACTAAGAGATCTCCCCCTGACAAACTTTTGATTGCTTACATGAATCTATCCTTTTTTCTAGGATGTTTTTTTATCTTATCCATTTATTGACTGTTTGTTTATTCCTAAACATAATCTTTTTTCTTTATTTTTCTTTATTTTTATATAACATGATGTAATGTTCTGTATTATTTATCTTATGAAAATAAAATATTTTGAAAGTAAAATTCATATATATGATCTGGATATAGTATATAAAAAGGGAACTAACGCGCTGTCCAGCAATCTACTCTAGGGGGCACTGCTGCAAGACACCTGTGAATCCAATGCAAAGAAACATGTGATAATGAAAAGGAGAAAGGTGGTGTCTGCGCTGTGATGGGGCAGGGGAAGTGTAAGAGGTGTCACTTTAGACACAAACAGTGATAATTGTGAAAACAATAAACCAATTAGATGGTGAGTGATCAGGGGCACCACCAATTATAAAGTGAAACTCAATTGAGACTAAGCACAATATTGCAATATCCAAAAAGCTTCAAAAAGTGCACGTGATAAAACATGAATAGCAATACTTAAGGTCCAATGGATTAACAGTCCAACAATGATAGCTGAAAAATATATAAAGTCCAATCACACAATGTTGCACTCACTTTTTATAAAGGAGCGTAGGCAACAATCCACGAACGCCGAGTTTGTCAGCCCCTAATGTGTTTGGCTCTCATCTGGTCCCCTTCTGCTTCCAGGTCATCAGCAAGGTAATGAAATTACCTGCCCGTGGGGTGCCAGTGAGTTCAGGATCATCTCTGGATGAGCCAAACAGTGGGGGCTGACAAACTCGGCGTTCGTGGATTGTTGCCTACGCTCCTTTATAAAAAGTGAGTGCAACATTGTGTGATTGGCATTTGGCCCACTGCGGTTCCCCGTCTGAGGTGCGCTATGATGACCATCCATATTTCCACTCTGCGGTCTGCTAATGCTGTTTGTCCAACAGCAGTGAGGCGAGCTGCTTGCAGACACAGAGGTGTATCACTGAAGATTTCTCCAGCACTGCGTGCTTGTAGATTTTGGTGGTGGGATTCATCATCACATTTAGACTTTATATATTTTTCAGCTATCATTGTTGGACTGTTCATCCATTGGACCTTCAGTATTGCTATTCATGTTTTATCACGTGCACTTTTTGGATATTGCAATATTGTGCTTATTTGTCTCAATTGAGTTTCACTTTATAATTGGTGGTGCCCCTGATCACTCACCATCCAACTGGTTTATTGTTTTCACAATTTATCACTGTTTGTGTCTACAGTGACAACCCTTACACTTCCCCTGCCCCATCACAGCACAGACACCACCTTTATCCTTTTCATGATCTGGATATAAATGCATTATTGTGTAAAAAACTGCATCTAAAAAGCTTAAACGCGTATTGTTGATGAAGCTCCACTTCCTCAGGAGCAAGTGCAGAATGCGTATCTCCAAAAAATATATATATAAGAATAACAATATAATCTGGGAGAAACGAAAGGGGGGGGGGGGGGGGGGACACCCTAGGTTACTTACATATCAGCTCCAAAATTAATCATATGTTCCTGAAAGTCGAAGAAGGCTGAAAATAGGTCACTGTGATCACTGATTTAATTAGGAATCACAGGCCTTATGTCACAATGCAAGCAGCATCATGCACTTTATTATGATTATTTATAATATACTTTTTTTTGTTTTTAGACAAAACCTGCTGCTGCAAGCACTATCACAATATGGACACCAATTATTTTTTATTTCACCCCCCCCCCTCCCTCGAGTTTGGTGCGCATGGTGCATTGGCTGTCCGCAAGCTACGGTCCCACAGCTCCCGGTAGGGACCTATTATCAGCTTTCTTCGACTCTTGCCATCATATGATCAATTTTGGAGCTGATCTGTAAATAACCTAGGGGTGTTTTTTCTTTTAGAATAGGTCCCTGCCGGGAGCTGTGGGGACGTAGCTTGCGGACAGCCAAGACACCACACTCGAGGTGGGGGGAATAAAAAAAGAATTGGTGTCCATATTGTGATACAGAAGAGTGCTTGCAGCAGCTTCAGGTTTTGTCTAACAAAAAAAAGTGTAAATTGTAAATAAATTATAAAGTGCATGATGCTGCATGAATTGTGACACAAGGCCCGTTTCCTAATTAAATCAGTGATCACAGTGACCTATTCTCAGCCTTCTTCGGCTCTCAGCACCATATGATCAATTTTGGAGCTGATATGCAAGTAATCTACCTAGGGGTGTTTTTTTTTTAACCCCCACCCCCCCCCCCATTAATTTCTACCAGATTATATTGGTATTCCTATATATATTATTTGCAGATGCGCATCCTGCGCTTGCTCCTGAGGATGTGGAGCTTTATCAAAACGCGTAAAGCTTTTTAGATGCAGTTTTTTTTTTTTTTACACAATCATGCATTTATATCCAGATCTGATATGAATTTTATGGAATCATGAATCTACAATTTGATGTCTACAATAAGCATACCGGCTCTTATTTATGCGCTTCATATCTGTAATGCATTCTGTTTTCTTATGTGTACCTTCATGAATAAACCTATGTGCCATTTTGCATTAATTGTACCATCTGTGTGTTACACATCTCATTCAAAGTCCCAACTTCTCTCCTTTTTAATATAATAGGGATGGAGGCGCATGTTCCGGTGGTTGATCATGTGCTTCATATAAAGTCCCAGATAACCATTTTCTACTTATACTGTAAATATTTTTAAAGCATAGGCTACGGAGCTTTTTAAGTATCCAAGTTTAGCACCATTCCATTTTTTTCCCCCGCAATTATAAAACGTGACATGTTAGGTATCCATTTACTTGACATAACATCTTTTACATGATACAAAATAATTTGGGTAAATGTTTTTTTTTTTATCAATTCATTTATTTCCAAAAAATTGTGTTTGAAAAATTGGTGCGCAAATACCGTATGGCATAAATTGCAACAATCACCATTTTATTATCTAGGATCTCAATAAATGTTTGGGGGTTTTGAGTAATTTTCTAGCAAAAAAAATAAGATTGTTACATGTAGGAGAGGAATGCCAGAATTGGCCTGGGCTGGAGGTGGTTAAAAGTAGATCAGATGCAAAACCACCAAAAGATGTCAGATTTTTCTGATATCAAAGACATTCAGATATCACAATTAAAAACTAGAAATTGCACTTACACAGAAAAAAGGCAGATACATCACTGTATAATCACCTTGCCCTGACCGGTTTCGTCAAATCTGACAGTTGAGAATTGTAATGTGACATTTGAGAGTGGCCCCGACCTGACCTTTTTATTCAAATATGACAATTTGAGAATGTAATAAAATTGTGGCATCGGGTTCACATCACCTGGACCATGGGTCACCCTGAAGAAGGCCTGTCAACTGGCCCTGGGAGTCCTCTATTCATGTGAGTTAATTTAGAAGGTCATGGAACTCTGGTAAGCCTCCATACATTCATTTTTGGTGATAATTTATTACGCTGGCAGAGGATGCACTGATTTTTTTCTCAGTAAAAAATGGAACATCACATGGACTTTAACTTACAAGTTGACATTATTTTCACTTTTATAAGTTTTGTATTTTTTAAAGGTTACATAGTTTCTTAGGTAATCCACTAATCTTTGCCCTAGAATTACTTTGTTTAGCGCAGCACAGTATTTCTAGTTATTCGTGACAAAGCAGATATCCCTTGGTGTGCTTGCAGATGGTTTTCACAACTAGATGTGTTTGGTTTATCTGACCACTCGCGTGGCCTACTATTGTTAGTTTTCATAGAACATGGCTGTTATTCGTTGCTTCTATGGCAACACCAAGCCAAAATACTGTTAAGACATTTGGACAATTTTGCTGCCACTATAAGAGAAGGGTCCAATGCTGTTTCGGAGCTTGCCCTGATTGTTATGTCTGAAGAGCACATCGAGGGGCCGTGGATTGTTGGCAGAGAGGGTTGGCTAAAAAAGACAGAGTATTGTTTGCAGTGAAATATAACTGTGAGCTTCCTGTTTCAAGGTCTAATCAGACAATACTTAAAACAGCTGCCTCAGGAAGTGGAGAAGCGGATCTTGAGTTTACAGAAAACTATTTTTACCTAATATCTGGAATGGGCTGCTGTTACTACTAAGCAAGCTGAGAAAAAAAAAAAAAAAACACTGAATACAGTACATTGGAGTTTTTTCATTTCTAAAATTAAAAAAAAAAAACGTCTAAAAAGGATTACTTGATGCAGAAAAAACGATTAAAGTCCAACTCCGGGAAACGTCTCCCTTGATGTGGGGCTGCGCCCACACCGATTGCCGCTGCTGCCCTTACAACCCGTCACTGGTCATTAAGAACACTGTTGGCTTCACAGCAAACAGGCTCCTAGCAACCAGTGACGCTGATAGTGGGCAGAGCCTGCTGGGCTGTGGGAGGACTCTAGAACCAATAGCAGGCTGTGGATCCCCAACTGCCTGCTGTCAATCACAAGGGAAGCAGACCTGAGGGGGAACTAGGGACCCTGAATTCCTTCATCAGGCTCTGCCTACCCAACTAAAAAAACTCATCTATTACTGCACTGTCTACGGAACATCTGCAGTGGCTAGCCAGGAAGCTCGGGTGTCCTGAGATTGGAGCGTCCATATGGACATTCCAGTCCTCGTGCGCCTCCATGTGGTGCTTGCCCCACATCCATGTCCTGTTTCCAACCTACACAAACATATGTCATGCGGAGGCATGATGGAATTCTAGAGCGCTCGTCTGTCTTTTCCTGCTTGCTAGAAATGTCATCTCCACATGTACAAAGAAAGCCAGGCACGCACAGCTAAGTGTACAATATAGACGGCACGCAAAAGTAAACTCCAAACTGGCACATTACTGCAAGAGTGCCTGGGGGATACAAGCCACTTCAAGGCCAATTTTTTTTTTTTTATTAATGTTAGTTAGGGTTAGGAGTGTTAGTTAGGGTTAGGAGGATGAGGGTTAGCATCCCTGTTGGTTTTTAACTACCATGTCCACACTGGGGAGAATCATTCTCATTTGTACTGGTGACTTTTGTCACTCGGGCTGAAAGTGATTAAAAGTAGAATATATATATATATATATATATATATATATATATATATATATATATATATATATATATATATATATATATTTTTTTTTTGAATAGAGGGGAGAGGGATTAGAACCCCTGTCTGTGCCCTTATTAAAGCGGAGTTCCACCCATTTTTTTATCTCTGTCTGTGCTGCATGCCCTAAGCTCAGTTTTCACAATGGACATTTTTTTTTTTATTTTTTGCTCGTAAATACCTTTTTATTGTACTCCTTCATTACTTCCTCCTCCTTATTCGCCTAGGCGATTACGTCACTAGGCGATTCGCAAGGGTTCCTGGGATAGGCATCATGTATCCCAGTAGTCCTTGCGAATCGCCTATTGCCGAAATCTCACGTTTTTTTGCAGATAAGGAGATGACACGAATGGGAGGCAGGGCCGATCCGAGGCGGGTGCAGTGCACCCTAGTGCCTGCGGAGGTGGGGGCGCCAAAGTGCCATAATGCTCCCCTTCCATCTTCCCTCTCCTTGTTTGTTTCACATACAAACACACGAGTCAGTCTCTGTATCTGCTTGTCGCCCGTCGCCACTGTCCGATCCAACATTCCTCCTCCCCTTTGTTTCTGCCCAAACCCCACACTCCAGCCTTTTGCATGGACTCCTGTAGAGACTAACCTGAGTGGGAAGGTACGTGAGCTATCTGCACAACCCCCTCTCCCTCCTGAATTCGGTTTTTTTTTGCCTCTACTTCTCTCTCATATCTTACTCCCCCCTGCAAACTGGGGGAAGGGGGGTGATTGTGCAGACTGTGGGGGGGGGTGTTATTGTGCAGACTGGGGGAAGGGGGGGTGATTGTGCAGACTGGGGGGGTGATTGTGCAGACTGGGGGGTAATTGTGGGGGAAGGGGGGTGATTGTGCAGACTGGGGGAAGGGGTGGGGGGTAATTGTTCAGACTGGGGGAAGGGGGGTAATTGTGCAGACTGGGGGAAGGGGGGGTGATTGTACAATCACCCCCCCTTCCCCCAGTCTGCACAATCACCCCCCCTTCCCCCAGTCTGCACAATCACCCCCCCCCCAGTCTGCACAATCACCCCCCCCCCAGTCTGCACAATCACCCCCCCCCACAGTCTGCTGCACAATCAGCCCCCCCCACAGTCTGCTGCACAATCAGCCCCCCACAGTCTGCTGCACAATTACCCCCCTTCCCCCAGTCTGCACAATCCCCCCCTTCCCCCAGTCTGCACAATTACCCCCCTTCCCCCAGTCTGCACAATTACCCCCCTTCCCCCAGTCTGCACAATCACCCCCCCCCACAGTCTGCACAATCACCCCCCCCCCACAGTCTGCACAATCACCCCCCCCCCCACAGTCTGCACAATCACCCCCCCCCACAGTCTGCACAATCACCCCCCCCCACAGTCTGCACAATCACCCCCACCCACAGTCTGCTGCACAATCACCCCCCCCCCACAGTCTGCTGCGTCTGCTGCACAATCACCCCCCCCCCCACAGTCTGCTGCACAATCACCCCCCCCCCCACAGTCTGCTGCACAATCACCCCCCCCCCCCACAGTCTGCTGCACAATCACCCCCCCCCACAGTCTGCTGCACAATCACCCCCCCCCCACAGTCTGCTGCACAATCACCCCCCCCCCACAGTCTGCTGCACAATCACCCCCCCCCCACAGTCTGCTGCACAATCACCCCCCACAGTCTGCTGCACAATCACCCCCCCCCACAGTCTGCTGCACAATCACCCCCCCCCCACAGTCGTCTGCACAATCACCCCCCCCAGTCGTCTGCACAATCACCCCCCCCAGTCTGCACAATCACCCCCCCTCCCCCAGTCGTCTGCACAATCACCCCCCCTCCCCCAGTCGTCTGCACAATCACCCCCCCTCCCCCAGTCATCTGCACAATCACCCCCCCTCCCCCAGTCATCTGCACAATCACCCCCCACCCCTTCCCCCAGTCTGCACAATTACCCCCCCACCCCTTCCCCCAGTCTGCACAATCACCCCCCCCCACAGTCATCTGTACAATCACCCCCCCCCCCACAGTCTGCACAGACGACTGTGGGGGGGGTGATTGTGCAGACTGGGGAAGGGGTGGGGGGTAATTGTGCAGACTGGGGGAAGGGGTGGGGGGGTAATTGTGCAGACTGGGGGAAGGGGTGGGGGGTAATTGTGCAGACTGGGGGAGGGGGGGGGGTGATTGTGCAGACGACTGTGGGAGGGGGGGTGATTGTGCAGACGACTGTGGGGGGGGGGGGGTGATTGTGCAGACGACTGTGGGGGGGGGGTGATTGTGCAGCAGACGCAGCAGACTGTGGGGGGGGGGTGATTGTGCAGCAGACTGTGGGGGGGGGTGATTGTGCAGCAGACTGTGGGGGGGCGGTGATTGTGCAGCAGACTGTGGGGGGGCGATTGTGCAGCAGACTGTGGGGGGGCGATTGTGCAGCAGACTGTGGGGGGGTGATTGTGCAGCAGACTGTGGGGGGGTGATTGTGCAGCAGACTGTGGGGGGGTGATTGTGCAGCAGACTGTGGGGGGGTGATTGTGCAGCAGACTGTGGGGGGGTGATTGTGCAGCAGACTGTGGGGGGTGGTGATTGTGCAGACTGGGGGGGGGGTGATTGTGCAGACTGTGGGGGGGGGTGATTGTGCAGACTGGGGGGGGTGTGATTGTGCAGACTGTGGGGGGGGTGTGATTGTGCAGACTGTGGGGGGGGGTGATTGATTGCACAATCATCACCCCCCCCACAGTCTGCACAATCACCCCCCCCCCCACAGTCTGCACAATCATCACCCCCCCCACAGTCTGCACAATCATCACCCCCCCCACAGTCTGCACAATCATCACCCCCCCCCACAGTCTGCACAATCATCACCCCCCCCCCCCACAGTCTGCACAATCATCACCCCCCCCACAGTCTGCACAATCATCACCCCCCCCCCACAGTCTGCACAATCATCACCCCCCCCCCCACAGTCTGCACAATCATCACCCCCCCCCCCACAGTCTGCACAATCATCACCCCCCCCCCCACAGTCTGCACAATCATCCCCCCCCCCCACAGTCTGCACAATCATCCCCCCCCCCACAGTCTGCACAATCATCCCCCCCCCCCACAGTCTGCACAATCATCCCCCCCCCCCACAGTCTGCACAATCATCCCCCCCCCCCCACAGTCTGCACAATCATCCCCCCCCCCCACAGTCTGCACAATCATCCCCCCCCCCCACAGTCTGCACAATCATCCCTCCCCCCCCCACAGTCTGCACAATCATCCCCCCCCCCCACAGTCTGCACAATCATCCCCCCCCCCCACAGTCTGCACAATCATCCCCCCCCCCCACAGTCTGCACAATCATCCCCCCCCCCCACAGTCTGCACAATCATCCCCCCCCCCCCACAGTCTGCACAATCATCCCCCCTCCCACAGTCTGCACAATCATCCCCCCTCCCACAGTCTGCACAATCATCCCCCCTCCCACAGTCTGCACAATCATCCCCCCTCCCACAGTCTGCACAATCATCCCCCCTCCCACAGTCTGCACAATCATCCCCCCTCCCACAGTCTGCACAATCATCCCCCCCCCCCACAGTCTGCACAATCATCCCCCCCCCCCACAGTCTGCACAATCATCCCCCCCCCCACAGTCTGCACAATCATCCCCCCTCCCACAGTCTGCACAATCATCCCCCCTCCCACAGTCTGCACAATCATCCCCCCCCCCCACAGTCTGCACAATCATCCCCCCCCCCCACAGTCTGCACAATCATCCCCCCCCCCCCACAGTCTGCACAATCATCCCCCCCCCCACAGTCTGCACAATCTTCCCCCCCACAGTCTGCACAATCATCCCCCCCCCCACAGTCTGCACAATCATCCCCCCCCACAGTCTGCACAATCAGGGGGGGTTATTGTGCAGACCGTGGGGGGGGGGTGATTGTGCAGACCGTGGGGGGGGGGGTGATTGTGCAGACCGTGGGGGGGGGGGTGATTGTGCAGACCGTGGGGGGGGGGGTGATTGTGCAGACCGTGGGGGGGGGTGATTGTGCAGACCGTGGGGGGGGGGGGTGATTGTGCAGACCGTGGGGGGGGGGGTGATTGTGCAGACCGTGGGGGGGGGTGATTGTGCAGACCGTGGGGGGGGGGTGATTGTGCAGACCGTGGGGGGGGGGTGATTGTGCAGACCGTGGGGGGGGGGTGATTGTGCAGACCGTGGGGGGGGGGGATTGTGCAGACCGTGGGGGGGGGGATTGTGCAGACCGTGGGGGGGGGGGATTGTGCAGACCGTGGGGGGGGGGATTGTGCAGACCGTGGGGGGGGGTGATTGTGCAGGCCGTGGGGGGGGGGGATTGTGCAGACCGTGGGGGGGGGGATTGTGCAGACCGTGGGGGGGGGGGATTGTGCAGACCGTGGGGGGGGGGATTGTGCAGACCGTGGGGGGGGGTGATTGTGCAGGCCGTGGGGGGGGGAAGGGTGATTGTGCAGACTGGGGGGTAATTGTGGGGGAAGGGGGGTGATTGTGCAGGCTGGGGGGGGGGGGTGACTCGCTATTTTGTATCTATCGCTGTGTTCTTCCTTTTTGTCTTTCTTGTTTTTCTTCCTTTTTTTTTTTACTTTCTACTTAATCTCTGTATTGCTTTATATTTTTCTATGTACACCCTGTTCATTTTATTATTTTTTGTTTTCTTTTAGGTATAATTGGACAACTAGGATTTAACCTAAGAAATGTTTTATTATAACAATAATGTATATTTGCCAATAAAAATTTATGTCAGTAAAAGTGTATTTTACAACATTTATTTAGCATTTGCTTTTTTTAATAAATCATATTTAAATATTTATTTTAAAGGCAGGTGAATTTTTTTCTGATACCCACTGTATATATGCTTTGGCATTTCAGCCTTGGGTGAGCGCCATTGCATCTGCGATTAGTAAAAGACAATGGGAGAATCCAATATGCAGATGTCGAGCACTGAATGTGCTACGGTGACCGCCTATTCTCTGTAAACCACACCAAACAGGGATCTGCCTATGTAAACTAGGCAGATCACCATTCAGACAGGGGGAAGCAAAGAAGGGACTACAATCCACCTATTTGGGCTTGGTTCACATTGGTGCGCTGTTCGTCACTTGTGCTTTGATCAGACATCGCATGTGATTGGCACTGCGGTGCCAATCACATGCAATGTCTGAGCAATGGGAGTTCAGCCACACAGTTGTATGGCTGAATCCACATTGAATTTGCATAAAAAAGGTGCAGGGAATTGTTTTTCCCCACACTGGAATTGGATTGCATGGGTGTTCTAACCTATGCGATCCGATTTTCAGTCCAATTCCAAAGTTCGCACTGCAATCTGTTAATCGATCCAGGGGTGTCATAAACACTGGTTTTGTCACCCACAGTGGTTCACAGAGGGCAATTTGAACTGTCTGTAGGAGAGATGCGGGAACCAGCACTGGAATTGCGCTGGTTCTCGCACTGCACCAATGTGAACCTGGCTTCAGCCATACAGATTGCATGGCTGAAATCACATCACATTTGGACCAAAGGCGTGCAGAACCCCCTTTTTTTTGATCTGCACCAGAATCATTCACACCCATGCCATCCGATTGCTGTCTGAATTGACAGTTGGCACTGCGATATGTGAACCGATCTGGGGGTGTGATAAAATTTGTATTGACACTCCCAGTGTTTTGCATAGGGCAGTGTGAGGTGAATTGCCTGCAAGTCAGGTGCGATGAGGGAAATCTGCAGTGGAGTCGCAAGGTTCTCGCATTGCACCAATGTGAACTGAGTTTCAACAACTAAAAGCAGAACAATCTGTACACAAAACACTGGCAACCCTTAAATCATTCTAAGGGCTGGTTTACACTGCAGCGATGTGGGAACCCTGAGAATCCAATGTGGGTTTCCGCATTGCATACAACTCGCAGGCAGTTCACATTGCCATATGCGAACTGCTGGGAGTGTCAATAGAAAGCTAATGACACTCCCAAATCAGTTCACATATTGCAGTGCGAACTGTCAATTCGGACAGGAATTGGATTGCATGGGTGAACACCCATGCGATTTGATTCTGGTGCGGACCAAAAAAATGGGTCCTGTGTGAGTTTGGTCGGTCCAAAAGCAAATTCAGCCATACAATCTGTATGGCTGAGTTTGCATTGCCCAGACATCACATTTGATTTGCACTGCAGTGTGGTGCTAATCGCATCCAATGTCGGCCAGCACAGCATTGTAAATCGTCCTGTCAAATGATGCCTCCCGTCGAAAAGAGCATCCGACGCACTGCGCATGCGCAGTTATGACGTAGCTACAGCTGATCGGGAGACCAGCTAGAGTGACATTACGTACTGCGCACGCGTGGATCGTCGGACGCATTATCCGATGGAAGCCATTATTTGCCTATCTACACAGCGCTGAGGCAAAATCCAACAGTCATATTGTGCCTTGCTCTGTTCACGCCTGTGTAAGGAAGCTCTAGAGGGGAGTGGGAAGTCTTGGGGGTCACATTATAGCCTAATATTCCACTTTGATCAGAAGTTAAATCTGCAATAAACTGCAGCAACATTTCACCTCACACACATCAAGGAGTTTTGCAGGGAGAGGGCAGAATATAGAATATGCACACTGTGAGCGGACATACGCCCCGCCAGTGCCATGACATGCCGTACAGTGCCATCACATGTTGTACCATGGCATTCATGCCTTACAGAGCCATGGCATGCCGTACAATGCCAGCGCATGCCGTACAGAGCCATCGCTGTGCATGCATGGTTCATCGGATGCATTATCCAATGGGAGGCATTATTGGACAAGACACCTACAGTTGGCTACCAATGAGTTGATGGAGGTGGAGTGAGAGCCACTTGTCAGAGGGAAATGGGGCAACAGAGGGAGTACACGGAACTGCTGATCATCTGTTACCATGTTGGCCCTGCTACTGAGAGGAGGCCTGAGCCGAAGGCATGCACTACAGGGAGATGGTGTGAGGGTAAGTCACCTTCTGTGTGTGTCTACAGGCCCTCCATCAACTCATTGGTAGCCAACTGTAGGTGTCTTGTCCAATAATGCCTCCCATCGAATAATGCATCCGACGAACCACGCATGCACAGTCATGGCATTGTACAACATGAGATGGCATTGTACAACATGTGATGGCACTGGCGAGGAGTATGTGCGCCAAGTGCATATTGTATATTCTGCCCTCTCCCTGCAAAACTCCTTGATGTGTGTGAGGTGAAATGTTGCTGCAGTTTATTGCAGATTTAACTTCTGATCAAAGTGGAATATATTTTATTACACACACACCCCCCTTTATTATAAAATATTATTATGTGTGTGTGATATATATATATATATATATAAAAGGTGTATGTATGTATGTATGTATGTATGTATGTATGTATGTATGTATGTATGTATGTATGTATGTATGTATGTGTATATATATATATATATATATGTATGTGTATATATATATATATATATATATATATATATATATATATATATACACACACACATATACATACACAGTAATATATATATGTGTGTATGTGTGTATGGATATATATATATATATTATATATGATAGTACACACACATTTAATATATATATTGTGTGTGTAATATTATATATAAAAAGTGTGTGTGTGTGTGTGTATATATATATATATATATATATATATATATATATATATATATATATATATATATATATACACACACACATACATACACATATATATATATATATATATATACACACATACACACACACAGATATATATACACCGTATATACTCGAATATAAGCCGAGAAACCTAATTTTACCACCAAAAAAAATGGGAAAACATATTGACTCGAGTATAAGCCTAGGGTGTCTATCTGCATACCTCACTGTGCCCACGACTAGACTGACATTTAACATGGGAGTCTATGGAAGGGGTGCCCAGATTTGAAAAATGGGTGCTCCCGGCCGTAGGTCCCCCGGACAACAAACTTTGCACACTTGTAGAGGAAGAGTGGGGCTACATGTGTGCAAAGTTTGGGGTCCAGGGGACCTACGGCCGTCCGGTACCGGGTCCCCAAAATCCGGAAGATCAGGCGCAAAAAGGTGACTCAAGAATAAGCCGAGGGGGGCATTTTCAGCACAAAAAATATGCTGAAAAACTCTGCTTATACTCGAGTATATACGGTATATATACATACCTTTATTATAATAAATATTGTGTGTGTACATATCTGTATGTGTAATTATATATATATATTACACATACACATTCACTTATTATATACATACACACACATAATAATGTTATAATAAAGGTGTATGTATATATATATGTATATATATATATATATATATATATATATATATATATATATATATACACACACACACACACACACACACAAACCTTTATTATAACATTATTATGTGTGTGTATGTATATAATAAATGTATGTGTGCATATATATATATATATATACACACACACAGATGTGTACACACACGCAATATTTATTATAATAAAGGTGTGTGTGTGTGTATATATATATATATATATATATATATATATATATATATATATATATATAGATAGATAGATAGATAGATAGATAGATAGATAGATAGATAGATAGATAGATAGATAGATAGATAGATAGAGAGAGAGAGAGACACACAACAAGATAAATATATTATATATATATATATATATATACCGTATTTATTGGCGTATAACACGCACCCCAAGTTTAGGAGGGAATTTTAAAGGGAAAAAACTTTTAGGAGGGAAATTCAAGGAAAAAAAACTTACATTTAAATGCAGCATGCAGCCTTGCCCAGTGTCCATCTGTCCATCTGCAGCCTTGCCCAGTGTCCATCTGTCCATCTGCAGCCTTGCCCAGTGTCCATCTGTCCATCTGCAGCCTTGCCCAGTGTCCATCTGTCCATCTGCAGCCTTGCCCAGTGTCCATCTGTCCATCTGCAGCCTTGCCCAGTGTCCATCTGTCCATCTGCAGCCTTGCCCAGTGTCCATCTGTCCATCTGCAGCCTTGCCCAGTGTCCATCTGTCCATCTGCAGCCTTGCCCAGTGTCCATCTGTCCATCTGCAGCCTTGCCCAGTGTCCATCTGTCCATCTGCAGCCTTGCCCAGTGTCCATCTGTCCATCTGCAGCCTTGCCCAGTGTCCATCTGTCCATCTGCAGCCTTGCCCAGTGTCCATCTGTCCATCTGCAGCCTTGCCCAGTGCCTTTGCGATCTTGTCAATCTCAGCGCTTTTTTAAATTTGGCGCCGATTTCTGTGGAGAGGAGCGAGCGGGGCCGAGTGTACTTCAGCTAGACTCGGCTCCTCTCGCAGTCCCGCCCATCTCCACTGACTGCGCCGCTGACGGAGAAAGCCGAGTGTAGTTCGGCTAGACTCGGCTCTGCTCACAGTCAGGGGCAGGACTGGGAGAGGAGCCGAGACTAGCTGAAGTACACTCGGCTTTCTCTATGTCAGCGGCGCAGTCAGAGATGGGCGGGACTGCGAGAGGACCTCGCTCCTCTCGCTCGTTTCAGCAGGGGAATTCGACGGAGTATCGGCGTATAACACGCACCCACGATTTTCCCCTGATTTTAAGGGGAAAAAAGTGTGCGTTATACGCCGATAAATACGGTATATATACACACATACACACACGCGATACATACAAGATACATAGAAAACAAGATACATAGAAAACAAGATAATATATATAATATATATATATATATATACACATATATATATATACACATACATATAATTTATGCACACATACTAACAATAACATTTATATATAACAGTGTGTATGTGTATATGTATATATATATATATATATATATATATATATATATATATATATATATATATATATATATATATATATATATAAATCTTATTATGTAGATATATCTGCACAGAAACAAATGATTTTGTTTACAATTAGGATATTTTTAAAGCCATTACCTTTATCAGCAGATTTCTGTATGTCTAGAATAATATTGCTTGTACATACTGGAGGGAAGGAGAGGTTTACATAAATAGGGGGTGGCAACTTGCTCTGACACTGGAGAAAAAAGTAAACATGAAACTGAAATATTTTATACTGCTTGTGCAGCACTGAGCATGTGCGAGATTTGCAAGCCTGAAATCCAGGAAGAAATACGGTCTGGTTTCAGATGCCCACACTTAAGATGGCCACAGCCTATTTCTAGTTTATAAATGTTCTAAATGCTGTAATAACCGAACTAAACGGACCTTAGTTTACAGACTAACTTTACTAGAATACAATAAGCTTGTGTATTATAGGGGGTATTTTTTTTTTAAAAGTGTAATTTCGGCTGGAACACCCCTTTAACCACTTAAGCCCCGGACCATTTTGTAGCTAAAGGACCAGAGCTGTTTTCAGAATTTTGCACTGCACTGCTTTACCTGGAAATTGTGCGGACATGCAATGTTGTACCGAAACGAAATTTGCGTCCTTTTTTTCCCACAAATAGAGCTTTCTTTTAATGGTATTTGATTGCCTCTGCGATTTTTATTTTTTGCGATATAAACGGAAAATTTTGAAAAAAAAATGATATTTTCTACTTTTTGTTATAAGAAAAATCGAATAAACTCAATTTTAGTCATACATTTAGGCCAAAATGTATTCAGCCACATGTCTTTAGTAAAAAAAAATGTCAATAAGCGTATATTTATTGGTTTGCGCAAAAGTTATAGCGTCTACAAACTAGGGTACATTTTCTGGAATTTACACAGCTTTTAATTTATGACTGCCTATCTCATTTCTTGAGGTGCTAAAATGGCAGGGCAGTAAAAAACCCCCCCAAATTACCCAATTTTGGAAAGTAGACACCCCAAGGAAATTGCTGAGAGGCATGTTAAGCCCATTGAATTTTTTTTTTTTGTCGCAAGTGATTGAATAAGGACAAAAAAAAAAAATTACAAAAAGTTGTCACTAAATGATATATTGCTCACACATGCCATGGTTATATGTGGAATTGCACCCCAAAATACATTTTGCTGCTTCTCCTGAGTACGGGGATACCACATGTGTGGGACTTTTTGGGAGCCTAGCCGCGTACGGGCCCCCGAAAACCAAGCACCGCCTTCAGGATTTCTAGGCACAAATTTTTGATTTCACTCCTCACTACCTATCACAGTTTTGAAGGCCATAAAATGCCAAAATAGCACAAAACCCCCCCAAATGACCCCATTTTGGAAAGTAGACACCCCAAGCTATTTGCTGAGATGCATGGTGAGTATTTTACAGCTCTCATTTGTTTTTGAAAATGAAGAAAAAATTATTATTTTTTTTTTTTTTTTTAAATTTTCAAAACTTTGTGACAAAAAGCGAGATCTGCAAAATACTCACAATACCTCTCAGCAAATAGCTTGGGGTGTCTACTTTCCAAAATGGGGTCATTTGGGGGGGTTTGTGCCATCTGGGCATTCCATGGCCTCCGAAACTGTAATAGGCAGTGAGAAGTGAAATCAAAAATTTACACCCTTAGAAAGCCTGAAGGCGGTGATTGGTTTTCGGGGTCCCGTACGCGGCTAGGCTCCCAAAAAGTCTCACACATGTGGTATTCCCGTACTCAGGAGAAGCAACAGAATGTATTTTGGGGTGTAATTCCACATATGCCCATGGCATGTTTGAGCAATATATCATTTAGTGACAACTTTGTGCAAAAAATAAATTGTCTATTTTCCGCAACTTGTGTCAACATATAAAATATTCCATGGACTCGACATGCCTCTCAGTATATAGCTTGGGGTGTCTACTTTCCAAAATGGGGTCATTTGGGGGGGTTTTGAACTGTTCTGGCATTTTATACACAACATTAGGAAGCTTACATCCACTCTTCTAACCACTTGAAGACAAAGCCCTTTTTGACACTTTTTGTTTACATGAAAACATATTTTTTTTTTGCAAGAAAATTATGTTGAACCCCCAAACATTATATATATTTTTAAAGCAAAGGCCCTACAGATTAAAATGGTGGGTGTTGCAATTTTTTTTTCTACACAGTATTTGCGCAGCGATTTTTCAAACGCATTTTTTGGGGAAAAAATATACTTTTTTTAATTTTAATGCACTAAAACACACTATATTGCCCAAATGTTTGATGAAATAAAAAAGATGATCTTAGGCCGAGTACATAGATACCAAACACGACAAGCTTTAAAATTTCGCACAAACGCGCATTGGCGACAAACTACATACATTTTTAAAAGCCTTTAAAAGCCTTTACAGGTTACGCCGTTAGATTTACAGAGGAGGTCTACTGCTAAAATTACTGCCCTCGATCTGACCTTCGCGGTGATACCTCACATGCATGGTGCAATTTCTGTTTACATATGACGCCAGACCGACGCTTGCGTTCGCCATTGGGCAAGAGCAGGGCAGGACAGGGGTGCTTTTTTTTTTTTTTTTTTTTTTTTATTATTAATTTTGCTTTTTTATTTTATTTTTAAACTGTTGCTTCCATATTTTTTTTTTTTTTTTTATCATTTTTATTGTTATCTCAGGGAATGTAAATATCCCCTATGATAGCAATAGGTAATGACAGGTAAACTGGGGTCTATTGGACCCTAGATCTTTCCTCTGCCCTCAAAGCATCTGACCACACCAAGATCGGTGTGATAAAATGCTTTCCCAATTTCCCAATGGCGCTTTTTATATCCGGGGGGGGGGGGGGACATTCCCTCCCACTGCTTGTAAAAGCAGTCCAGAGGCTAAATAGCCACTAGGATTGCTTTTACATGAAAGCTGGCCACTGGCTGAAAAGAATGATACCAAGATGATACCTAAACCCACAGGCATCATTCTGGTATAAACATTCAAAGTCCAGCAACATACCAGTACGTTGCTGGTCCTTGTTGGACATGTATTGTAATCTTTTTTTTCATGCAGCCTGTTGGCTGAACGAAAAAAAAACATTGATCGGTGGGTATGCCCACCATTAGAATACCGCCCTTCATCCACCCACTTCTAATGATGGGCATACATGCACCATTTATATATGCCGAAGCATGGTGGCATCTTCCCGCAAAAGTTATGCCGCGTACACATGGTCAGACTTTTCCACGGGCAAGCCTCTGTCGGAATTTCGACCGTATGTACGCGGCATTAGGAGCAAAATCGCTCCTCCGCCCCTGCTGCCCCAATGCTTCGGCATATATGCTTTTTTTTTTTTAACTGTGGTGGTGAAATCACCTCCTACAGCACTGGAGTCGCAGGGATCAGGCCTGTCTCTGCGAACGCTGCAGTTATGTGTGTTGTGTTTTGTAAGTGACAGTGATCAATCGATACTGCACTTGGGTGGCCTGGGCTGGACGGAGGGGCAAAACGCAGGTGCTAACAGGTATCTGGGCTGATCCCGCTAACACTGCGTTTTTGGGAACCCTAAACTGCTGGGGACGCTAGTATAGATCTGATCAGATCAGATATTGATCTGTTCAGATACTATACCACTAAGGGGGGTGTATGCTTAACGCGTGGGTGTTAGCGCTACTGGCACTAACCTGACGCTGCCTGGGGTGTGACGCAGACCCTCTCTGACGCTAAAACCTAATTGATATCACCCGCCGGGCGATCAGGGGGTTAAACCTTTATTGGGTTATATACGGCGGGTGCCCTGACACTATAAAAAGCAAACTAACTAACCAGCGTCACCCGTAACACTTATATGATGATCACTGGTGAAAGGGTTAACTAGGGGCAATTAGGGGGTTAAAACCTTTATTAGGTAATATATGGGGGTACCTGACGCTAATTAAAAACCTGACGGCGAACCTAAAAAAAATTACTGGCTACCTATCGGCATCACCGACACTAAGACAACGATCATAAAAACGATCGCTTAGTGACAGTGGTGATAGGGGGTGAAAGGGTTACCTGGGCGGCGATCAGGGGGTTAAACCTTTATTAGATAATATATCGGGGTACCTGACGCTATAAAAACCTGCGGCGAACCTAAAAAAAATTACTGGCTACCGATCTGCATCACCGACGCTAAGACAGCGATCAGAAAAATGATCGCTTAGTGACAGTGGTGATAGGGGGTGAAAGGGTTACCTGGGGGGCGATCAAGGGGGTTAAACCTTTATTAGGTAATATATGGGGGTACCCGACGCTATAAAAACCTGCGGCGAACCTAAAAAAAATTACTGGCTACCGATCAGCATCGCCGACGCTAAGACATCGATCAGAAAAATTATCGCTTAGTGACAGTGGTGATAGGGGGTGAAAGGGTTACCTGGGGGGCGATCAAGGGGTTTAAACCTTTATTAGGTAATATATGGGGGTACCCGACGCTATAAAAACCTGCGGCGAACCTAAAAAAAATTACTGGCTACCGATCAGCATCACCGACGCTAAGACATCGATCAGAAAAATGATCGCTTAGCGACGGCGGTGCTAGGGTGTGAAAGGGTTATCTGGGGGGTGATCAGGGGGTTAAACCTTTATTAGGGGGGGGGGGTTAGGGGGCTAAACTGGACCTAAAACTAAATGTAGTGACACTTTTACAGTCACAAATGTCACTGATTGCAGTGATCACTAAATAAATGGTCACTGCAATCAGTGACACTGTGACTGGGGGGTGATCTGGGGCTGTCTGGGGGGGGGCGATTTATGTGCCCATGTGTCCTGGTGTCAGTGTGCTGTTTTGTGCACTAACCTGCATCTTCTCCTGTACGGCGCTCGGTATATGTGAGCGCCGCAGGAGAGATGACATCACTTCCTCCTGCCTGTGTAAACAGTACACAGGCAGGGGAAGCTCTCTCATTCGCCGGGAGCGATCGAGAGGGGGGGGCCGGAATCGAACGGCCGTCCCCTCATGCCGGATCGCTCCCGAAGGTAAAACGACCACCCACTGTAAAGAAGGGGGGTCCGATCGGACCCCCCAACTATACAAAGGCAATCACGTATATGTACGTGATTCTGCCTGTCGGTGCCATTCTGCCGACGTATATTTACAGTGGGCGGTCGTTAAGTGGTTAAGGAGAGTCACCCTCTCTATTTGTCCTGTTTACCATGATTATTAAAAGTGAAAGTAAAAGGAAATCCCAAATTGGGTTGTCTCCAGAAAAGTAATAAAAAAGGGGAAATCTTCCAATGGGGGGACTAGTTCCTGTTTGGCTATGGGACAGGAAGTGAAGGAAAATGTCTTCAATGTGACCCAGAAGGCGAAAAAATATATGTAACATGGGGTTATAAACCCTCCCTTGCTCTATCCAAAAATGAAAAAAAAAAAAATATTGCCTAGCGTTCTACTTTAAATGCAAAATTTAGGGTGGTCTTCAAAACAGTTATAACAGAGAAATCATAATAACTGTCAGAGGGGAGTTACCTCATTACAGTATAACTAATGGCAATTTTGTTTGTTTTTTTAAGTTTTGTATAGAATGGAGAGGGATTAGAACCCCTGTCTTTTGTTTTTAATGCTGTCTGTGGCCCAGTTAGGGAGATTCCCCCTCTCTATTTGTCCTGTTTACCATTATCTTTGAATGTGAAAGTAAAAGAAATTCCCAAATTTTGGCTTGTACCCACAAAAGTAATAGAGGGGAAATCTTCCAATGGGGACACTATTTCTGGTGACCTGGGGGTCCCCAAGGAAATACCTGAATTTGCAGATATTTCCTCTCACTTCCTGTTTGGCCTTAAGACAGGAAGTGGACTGTGTACAAGCTACAGGGCTTAAGAATTAACCAAGAGGCTGATCATCAGCGAACTCACAGTCTATTCAGAAATACAAGCTGCCAGCCTCAATGGCTGATGGCAGTTGTAGTTTGTGCATTCACACAAACCTGTGAATAAATGACGTGGCCATGTGGGCCGAGTGGTTTGGGGGGGGGGGGTTAGTTCTCTACAGCTGCTGGAACATGTTACATGTTCCACCTTACATATGGGTGGAAGATGTACACATGATTCAAAAGACAAACTTATCCTTTAAGGTAACATTTATATTTGCCCAGGCATAAAGGAGGGAGAGAATTGTTAAAGTGGGATTAAAGCCCAAAGCAAACATTATATTGTAGCTTACCAATTCTGAAGGCTCTTCCACACAGAGTGGAAGTTCGCTCCGATCAGCCGGGGATTTGTGATCGGAGCGGGATGGATGTCACATCTGCGCCCTTTTAGTTTATTCAGAGTGGACACAGTCAGACTCTGCTAAGCTCTATGGGCAGCCCAATTTAAATGTACTCCACTGTCTGTTTACATTAAGCCATCTCTGGTCGGACCCGGAATTAGACAGGGCTAAATGGACACAACTGAAACCACAAAACAGAGGGCGCACCAACCTAGTGCATTATCCAAAGAACATGGCTTTATTATTGTAAAAAGTGCTCAGTATTATAACTCAGAGTAACAGTTGTATCAAAGCTCATCACAAAGAACAGCCACGTCCAGTCCACAGTACATTATAACCTGTGACAGGACAAAAAGGGGATACAATAGGCCAACGCGTTTCAAAGACTCGCCTCTTCCTCAGAGCTGCTCTGAGGAAGAGGCTAGTCAACAAAACACATTAGCCTATTGATCTTTTTGTCTTGTCACAGGTTATAATGTACTGTGAATGGAGCGGTTCATTGTGTTAAAATTTGATACAACTGTTACTCTGAGTATAATACTGACCACTTTTTACAATAAT